>VUQS01004664.1:0-10135 GCA_015108495.1 Heterochromis multidens
AGCGTTTTCCTTTTTTTTTTTTTTTTTTTTTTTTTTTTTTTTTTCAAGGCTCTCGGTCTTTAGAAGCCGGACTTGAGGTAGACTTTAGGAGGTTTTTAAAAGATGGAGCTAAGCGCTTTAAATTCAAAGTGTTCTTTCGTTTTTATGCTGACACATAACAGATTCGTTTGTTTTACAAAAGAGGCTCTATGTCATTAATAATCGCATTAAGAAGCAAATACAAAAGTTACAGTATTCTTTCTTTGGCAGGCTGTTTTAGTGAACTTTCCCCGGCGCCTTCCAGAACTGTGAGGATAATCTAAAATCACCACATTCCGGGATGATGGATTGTGCGCTTCATTTTACGACTGTTCAATAGCTGCACGCTTTTATAGCTGTACAAACACGAGCGAATGACTCCTCTCGTTGCAGCAGGTCGCGACAAGGAGAGAGGTGATGATGACACGTCAAGCAGCATGAGATATCTGTGCTGAATATGGCTCTTAAATACTAAAACATAATAATTTCATGTACAAAGAAAAGAGGTGAAGCGGGCATAGTTATTTTATGGATGTTAAGGGTTTTAAAAATATATATATTATTATTAAATATCGACGCTGGGAATATTGGTCGCCATGTTTTTTTTTAACTGGTTTAATTCCTTTAGATTGAATATAAGGATTTAGCGATTAATGAGAAAATGAAACCAAAAACACTTAATATTTTCAATGCAATGGAGACTCAAAACACAAATCTTTAATTTCTTCTTCTTATTATTATTATCAGTGTCTGTTTTTTAAGTGATAGTGTATTTAATTTAAATGCAACTTTTCACCTAATAGCGTCGATAGATCCTGTGTGCGCGTGTGTGCGCGCGCGTTTGTGCGTGTGTCTGTCGTGTTGATAAAGGCTGTAGGCTAATTAGGGCAAGCAAATGACCTAGGCACAGTCATTACTGCGTCTCTCCTCCTGTAAATTCCACTAACATGCTCGCATCAATCTTATCCATGATATAAATAAAAATAGACAAACAAACAAATCCGGCCCCCTGGAAGTTAATGCGGCGCATCTGAGCGGAAAGTAGACATTTTCACGCATTGTGGAGATGAGGAGTGACTTTTAATAAAAATGAAATAAAAATAAAAATGTTACACTGCTGGATCTGGTGTACACTGGTGGACGTGTAGTCGGACCCACGTGTGTTATTGTTGCTGATGGAGGCACTTTTGATGACAGACCAGGCTTGAACCCGTGACCTCCTGGTTTACAGTACAGGCTTTCCAAACCAAGGCCCAGACCACTTTTTCCCTCTCCAATGCTCTCTTTTCTCTCTGCTTTGCTTTTGGAGTCTGTATTCACTCAGTTAGAGATTTCTGAGGAGCAAAACAATTGATCTTCCATCTGCACGAGCACCCGGTTTAACAAATGAGATTCTTGTTTCATGCAGCTGATTTGGTGGCTGTCTGGGGTATTTGGAGTAATAAGTTATACTGTGACGAGCAAGAAAGAAACAGCTGCAGCTGATGCTGCAATTCAGCTGCAACCACAGCTCTCTGCTCTGCGTCAGGCAAAAGTTTGATGCAGACAAACTTTCAAAAGCAGAAAATAGCTCAACAACCTGTCCACTGAAATGACTGATAGTTTTACAACTTCCGCGTCAAAGGTCTAATTTCTTATGTGCTTATTTTACATGAAAAATATGTAGCCTGTTACATATTTCAAACATTTCCTTAGCACCGTGTAATCACTGTGTACATTACATTTGAATGTGTAGGGTTGCATTACTGCGCATTCTACCCATTTTATTAAAAGTAGTCCACAACAACGCAAAGACAACTACCAAATAAATGCTGCTGGCTACAGTATAGAGTAGCCTACAATACAGTTAAAATACTCCAGTAAAATATCCCATAACTGAGTGTGGATACTTCAAATATATAGTACAGGTGAATAAAATAGTAGCCTACCGTATTTTGTTTTGTTTGTTTGTTTGTTTGTTTTTTAGCCTGGTAATGGTTACCGAGCATGCTCCGAGGTTATAGTAAACAATTCATTCATTTAAGACTCATTCTTGATTTCCTGATCAGCCGCCACAGATAAGTCACGTGACTCGGGGAGGCACGAGGACCAGTACTTTTGCGATAGCTACGCGAAATAAAACGTAAAGTAGGTCTATTGCTTTTATCCGCCCCCACAACATGACTCAATTCAGTTTTGTAAAAAAATCTCGGCTATTTAAGTGTTAACATTAAGGTTTAATTATTTATCTGTAGTCCACTTTGTACTCAATTTCACAATTACTACAGATGAACATGTTTACAGAACATGTAAATTCAAATGTAGGCCCTACTTCAACAGATTAATCCAACCCAACACCAGGGAAACGGCTCCATCAGCTCCTCCCTTTCATGTGTCAATATTAGCTTTAATGCATCTGGTAAGTGCTTTTATTTTTATAAGTAGTCTACATAATGCGACTATTTCCGTCCACTTGAATGCAGGATTTAGGGGGTGTTTTCTCGTTGTTGCGGTGTTACTTTTCACAGCACTGGACCCTGAGCACTTCTCATCCAGCCACATGTTCCGAGCTGTCAGCAGCAGCCTGCGTGGGTCCTCTGGTCACACAAACCCGCAGGTGGAGCGCCCCGCCGCCGCATCTCATGCCTCAATTAGCGCCGCTGCCCTCTGCACGGACTCGATTAGGCCCGTGATTTATCCGAAAGAAATATAATTATGCCTCCAAATAAAATAATCAGCATTGAAGAGCGATTTCCTTAACGAGATGGAGCGGGGTAGATGTCACGGAGTAGCAGCGCCTCATTAGGGCGGTAATGAGACTTTGGGGTGATCCCGATAATTATCGAAATCTGTAAAATAAGGATCAAGTCAAATGTAACCTTAATTTGTCTGGCAATTGAGTTCATTTATTAGTATGACTATTTAGGAAGGACTCCCTCAGCCTTAATATAAGGTGTCGTTATTTTAGGCCATTTGGGTAATAGATGTAACTGCAGAGGAGACATTAGACAGGCCTGTTTTGTCATTCATAGCTCTAACTAACATTTGTCATATGACTGACAGGGTTACCCAAAGTGCTCTTGTCTTTATTGTAGGCATCAAGACACAATCCATTTCACTGCTGTTAACAGGAATAACAGCACTGTGCTATTAAATCCATCAGTCTGATTAATCTATAGCTGATCAGAAAGATAAGTCTGCATGATTTTATTTTATTTTAAAGGCACACTTTTTTTTATTAGTTTCTCAGATGCATTCAAATGTTTTCATAAAGTGGGTATTTCTGGATTTTGGATTGTTAGAAACTTGTAACGTGGCATTTTCACCATTTCCTGTCATTTTAGCTACTAAACAAATCACAAAAATATGCAAAAAAAACCAAAAAAAAAAACATTAACCGTACCTCTAGTAAGGGTTCTGGGACACATCATGATCAAAAGTGAGAGCCAATTATAATCCTGCAGGCTTAGTCTGATATGAAATTCAGTCAAATTATACAAGCACAGTATAACCTTCCAACAGTGGCCTTTAGCATTTTAGAGCAGAAAAAACTGACATGTATGTTTCATCATGCCTCAAGTCTAAACAGTGCATTAGTATGACAAATAACACTTAAAATAAAACACTCCACTCCTCTACTGTAATAAACTGAATGTTTTATCATATTATTGTGTGATTTGTTTTTTTCCACACTGGAGAAGCATGAGCAAAACGTGGTGGTACGTTAGCGGTAAACAAAAGAAATAATTACATCAAGAAAAGAGACTTTGAATGGATTCAGTCGGCCTCTGCAGTTCCAAACAAGGCCTGACGAAAGGAATGGACATTTAAGCAAGTGAATCTCACAGTGAGAACAGAAACGCATCAGAAATCATCCTTCAAGCTTCACTGAGTCCAATACACTTCTAGCCTCTTTGTACTCCTCTGATTCAGCCAAATCCTCTTCTGTTTCCTGAAAAGACACAAACACACATACAGGTTTTGTTTTAGTGCCATCTACTATACTTCAAAAGAAGGAGTTACAACTGTCTTCACAAGACAAACAGGTTTGTTGTCTTCATAAAAGCATTCTTGAGGACATATTTCAGGCTGTATCATAATATTAGGAACCAAATTTAGCCAGAAAGGGTTGAACTGAGGTAAAACATGACACTGGAGTGTGTTTGATTTCTTCTGGTAGTCACCACAGTGACAGGTGTTCTAATGAGCTGTGATGAGCATGTGCATATGCGTATGCCTGTCTGAAGGGAAGAAAGAAGGGAGGATGAGTTACAGGGAAGGGGACATGTTGCTAATTTCAGGTCAGCTCCCTCTGCCTAGCATTCAGCTCCCATGTGAGTGACTCACACCTCCAGCTGTCTGACTGTTGTTCTGCATTAAATTCGATGACCCTGAGACATCCATGCCTATGTTTGCCTCTCACCATATCAACTTAAGCCCTGGAGGATTTGGCACGCTCTGTGGCTGTACAGATACACTGAAATAAGTGCAAGGTGGGGTACTTGAGCTTATTCAAATTTTCAGTTCATTGAAACCACACACATAAAAAAAATACTACTACTAATAATAATAGTAATAAATACACGTTTAAGCACCAAGTAAATAATTTCTGGTCTATCTGATTCAACACTGGAATATCCTCCCACTGAGATTTATACTCCCATAAATAAAATTTGAATTTTTAGCAAGCAGCAACCTCAGAGGCTGAAAAATTAAGCCAACGCCCAAGTACAAAAACTACAGTTCCTCAAATGTGTGTATATGTATTGTGTACATGTACAGTATATGTATTCCCCGATTTGTTGGCAAATGGTTGCTGGCTGTCGTTAGGTGATATCGGTCGCCACAAGGTGCTGCACCAAAAACCTCTTTATGATTGCTTCGGTCACTAGCAGACTGCTGCTCTCGCCCATAATTTGAATGGAAGACTCCGACTTGTCTGCAAACACTTGCTAACTAACCACCGAGCGGTAGTGAAACTTGAAAAAGTGCAATACATACTGTAAAGGATGACCATTCGCCTTCAAATTAAAAGTTGTGCCTTACGGCTGAAACCAACATGTTTCAAAAGGTGCAACTTTTACTTTGAAGGTGAGCAGTCTGTTTCTGGATTGGTGGTTAGTTAGTGAGTGTTTGCAGACAAGTCAGCATCCCAGATGCAAACTACAGCTGACAGCAGCAATCTGCTAATGACTGAAGCAATTGCAAAGAGGTTTTCGGTGCAGCACCGTGTACCTCTTTGCAAACAATTTCCCCCAGCAACTGCCAGCAACCTCCAGCAAACATTCAACCACTGGTTGGGAATACACATTTTTCCCTAGCAGCCAGTGATTACGATGGTGTCCCTGGCCAGTCTTTAGGCCTGCGTGACTGGGGCTTAGCAATCAGTTTCGAAGTGACTGCCAGCAACCACTCACAACTAATTGGGGAATACTAATTTTTCCCTAGCGAACAGTGGTTGCCAAGTGGTCTCTAGGCCTGTCGTGACAAGGCAGAGTAAATTTAACATGAACCTTATAATAATAATAATAATAATAATAATAATAAAAGAGCCCCAAGATCATTGTTCATCAGCACAACTCTACTAAAAATGCCAATTTGAGGATGAGACGAAAAGTTTGGAAGCAACTAAAACATTAAGATTCACTGACTGAGGTTAGACAGCCAGCTGCCTCAACTGGCTCCAGTGAGAAAACAGTTTATCAGTACAACTGAAATATCTTCCTGTAATTGGTATAATTACCACCAGTTACGGAAGGATGTTTAAATTGTTTCATCCGCCAATACCACTGGACAATATTTGCAGGTTTTCACAGGTACTGCGAGACAATCACTAAGATTAGTTGTGAAGGAAAATACTGCAACATGCTCCCTTACTTATTGTACTGCATTAAAGGAAGCTTATTATCGTGACAGCAACCATAACCTAACACTGTTTTGTTGCATTATTGTTTTTTCTTCTGTTAGGTGTTGGTCTCGCTGCGTAGGACAACTTTTTAAAGAAATCTGACATTAAACTGAAATCCAAACTCATCAAAATGAGGATCTCAGGGCTTTTTATTCTTTATTACCATTATTATATTATATTTATTATTATTATTTTTGTTCTATTTTAGTGAAATTAACCCCCACAGGAAGCTATTCCCAAACATGATCATGTTGTTGATCATGTTGGCTCATGTCTGCTAGATATGAAAAAGGGTAGTTATTTTACTAATACTAGTGTTAATGCCATAATTAGTTTATAAAGCAAAAGTATGAGGGCTGTGTGTCTTTCATACTATTATATGAAAGACACGCATACTATTATAATGCACCACAATGGCCAAAAAATGATTATTAATGCAAATTTAATGAAGCTTTACTAAGAAACTACTTTTCAAAATCTATGTACAATTAGTTGGTTATCAGCATCCTGAAGCTATTGTGATACATACAATAGAAAAAAAAGACTGAAATACAAACATACAACTTGATTGCTAGGAGCAACCAATTTGGTTCGGTGTTGGAATTTAAAAGTGTAATAAGCTGGATCTTTTTTCATACCCTCAAACACACACCATGAAATTCTTTTTCAAGAAGGCCATGAAATATTAGAAGTCCAACTGAATTAATCATCACTATAGTTTGTGTCCTGTTGTTTTATGAAGATTTTGTTCACCTCATGGTGGTACTTACTACCAGCTGAAGCAGATCTGCGTGTGCTATGGCCAGCCGGCGGTGACAGTCTGGGATCATCATTCTGGACTCCTGCAACACCTCCATCTGAAACCACACAGAGACTGCATCAGTGCCATCACCACCTTTATTAATCAGAAAACCCCTGCCACCGCTCCCATTACCAGTTTTCATTACAGGTCTTCACAAAAGTCAACACACTATCGAACATGTATTTTCCAAGCTTAGAACATTAATTTGAACAGCTAGACAAAGCGTATTCACGGGCTGGATTTCGCTGTAGCTTTATTCCTGACAGTGACATGCAGGGTGTCCCTCATGCACTCTGCTGTGGTTAACATCTCTCAACAAGCCGGCAGTATGAAAAATGTTATTGAGTTATTGATCGGGCCAGGAGTTGGGCAGCAGGGGACCACCTCGATCTGGCTCCACACCTGGATGAATGAGCTGAGAGCATTGTGATCAGGCGTAAAGAGGTATTACTACGCCTGTAGTGTAACTGTGTTGCAGCCTGGGGTACTTTCACAGCCGCAGCTAATATGGAATTCCCCCAGCTGGCACCCTAAAGAGCAGAGAGGAGCTGGCTAACACGGTCAGACACAGTCACTCATGACAGATGCTTCCTCACCTATGCCTGTGCCGAGCTGGAAAAGTCAAAACATGGACTCAGTTGCACACATGTACATTACACGGCTATGCACACTAACAGTCTGCCTGCCTGGTGGCATACGAGTTCATCCAAGTGCCTAAACTGGCATACCGAAAAATGGTGGACAACTTGTCAAGTTGGCTGCCATCTAGATGTGACAAGGTGAGCTAGAGTAAGTAAAAGAATGCTGAAACCGAGAAAAGTCACGGTGCCCTCCCGGTGCAGTGGAATGATCCCATCAGCACAGGATAAAGATGACACTTACAGCGTATTGATTCCATTAAAATAAAAACCTCTAATCCATCCTGCCTCAGACCTCTCATCTCCAACCATAATCCATCTGGCCTCCCAATCTCCCCATTTAACACCAACCAAGCCTGCTGCTCAGCCTGAGCTGCCACTCTATGAATGAACAAACAAAACAACACACACACTGAATTTTAATGGTAGCCGTAAACATAATCAGATGTGATGTCTGAGGTTCAGTTCCTCCCTGCCTGAATCAAGTTTGGATCTGCATCAGCGAACAGTGGCCCAAATAAAGGACAGTTATATGAAAAACCACCTCCTTTTCCAACAATCTTGTGTAAGCTGACCATAAATACCATAACAGGTAAAACTCATATTTGTGCATTTTCTCTGTCAGGCTCATATTCTCACCCTTTCTTGACAGGATCTTGAAATATTTATATCATTTAGGATTTTTCATGTTTTTTTTATTATTTGTGACACTGCAATCCAATATTCTCATCTGAAGCAAAGATGTCAAGAGAAGCTATGAACTCATTTTCAGAATTTAGTTTCATAAACACACATTACAGACAAATTCAAAAATGTATTTAACATTTAAAGCTGATAAAATCCCTCGCTAGCCTAGCAACATTAAGATTAAATATGGGCTACAAAGAACCCAGAATTCAACACACACTATTTTACATTATTTTGCAATTTTCTTAATTTTTTGGTACACAGCAGGTGATGATTTATTTATATCTTTTTGAGGCATAACTGAAATGTCACTGTACTCGTAATACCAGATCAAAAAGTTCCATAAGTCCCATCTGCTCAATTATTAAGCAGCATACCCGAATCTGCAATACACATCAGATCTCCTCCACTATGTAAAAACAGTGGCCCTGCACCTTCAATTTTATTCTGGGGAAGAGCAAATGGTAAAAAGCCAAATTTAACAAGTAGCACTGGTGGTGAGCAACAATCGGGTTCACCGCACAATGCCATTTGACCAAGTTCAGGGCTTGTGTGCCAGATTTTTTAAAATGCTCCTTCTGGCTTTGACAAGCTCCTCAAATGAAAATAGTTCCTTGTTTTGTTTTTGTTTTTTTGTATATGGAGACCTGGTTCTGATCAGCAGAGATGACCCTTGTCATGAGAGTTGGTCCAGTTTGACAGAGAAGCAGGTATCTGTGCTCTGCACATGGACCTTGCTGTGGTAAAATAGTAGATGTGCATATGGAAGAGGTCTGAACGAGACTTCACAAGGAGAAAACTCTGAAAAGAAGATTTGCCAAATTTTAAATCAGATATGGTTTTTCTTTTTTCTTTTTTAACTGGTGGAGTTTTGGAACTTTTTGATCCCACCTCATACTTACTCATGGCAGAGCTTTATGACGTAACTGGAAAAATGTCAACAAATGCTAGCTTAAGTTAAAAAAAACTACTAGTGACATTTTCATAAGCAATGTAAACTACATGCACATCGTTCCAAAAACACCTGACATCCCTTTGACTACATAAAAGGAAAGGGTGAAGAAGACTTTACTAAAACTGTTCTAGCAGTTTTTTAACGCAGTACTGCTGAGAATGACAATGCTCACAATCTCACATTCAGCATGTTGCCAGGTAACCATCTGAAGTGTTAAAAAGCTACGTACCACTAACTGACGGGACTGATGAAACACACATTTGTACGTATATCAGTTGGAAACAAAGTAATGACTGGCTGTAGAAGAAAATTCTTCTTAAGAGGAACACAAATGTCTGTACCCAGTTTCACCTAGTGAGCTCAGTAGTTGTAATTTCTGTCAGAAATAATGGTGGTTACTAGAGGAAGACCACTAGAGGCTTCTGGCTACTAGTGGTGTAGCAATTCTCAAAAAAAAAAAATTTACCACAGGCCTGATCACTTGATTGTGACTGGATCATGAACAAAAAACAAACCTCTCCTACTCTGATGTGCTTCCAGTTGACTTGTTACCATAGACAGTAGAAAAGAGGGACGTAGCCACCACGAAGCCTCAAGATAAACTCATTCACTGTGACCATCTTGGCATTTTGAAACCGGTTGTGACGAGCAAAGGGTGCATCTGACTGTGAAACCTAACGCTCAGTAGCTAATAACTTATCAATCACAAGCTAGTAAGTTGTTCGCTGACTCCCTGGTATAACTCTCAAACTCGCACCTTAAAGCAGATAACCCGTAAACTGGAGAGGAAATGGCGTCTCACTAATTTAGAAGAGCTTCATTTAGCCTGGAAAGAGAGTTTGTTGCTCTATAAACAAGCCCTGCGTAAAGCTAGGACATCTTACTATTCTTCACTGATTGAAGAAAATAAGAACAACCCCAGGTTTCTCTTCAGCACTGTAGCCAGGCTGACAAGGAGTCAGAGCTCTGTCGAGCCAAGTATTCCTTTAACCATAACTAGTAATGACTTTATGAATTTCTTCACTAACAAAATTATAACCATTAGAGAAAAAATTATTCACAGCCATCTCACAGACGTATCATTAAGTACAGCTACTCTCAACACTATTGATATTTATTTAGACTCTTTCTCTCCGATTGATCTTTCT
>VUQS01004675.1:8140-23219 GCA_015108495.1 Heterochromis multidens
TCCCCACCCAACCCCACCCCACCCCCACCCCCAGCCTGCCTTCCGCTGCCAGGTGGCCCTCACCAAGCCTGGCTTTAAAGTAGGCTGAGGAAGGTAAAGATGACCTGAGCTAGGGGAAACTCTACACTTTATAAACAAGCCATTCACAGAATATGTATCTGAGACGATAAAATATATCAGTGAATGAGAAATGCTACATAGCATTGCTGTTGCTATGTTCACCATTTGATTGTGTCAACAGCCTGCAACCAAAAAATTTGTTATAGAAGGTTTTCAAATTGAAATGTAATGATGAGGAAAATCATGTGACGTGACTGAAAGCTCCCGAATAGCTGCTTACTGGACACTGGACACCACAGAAACCGTGGTAAGGTAAACACAGTTCAGCTACAACATTAAAACCACTGTCAGCTGAAGTGAATAACACTGATTATGTCATTACATTGGCACCTATCAAGGGATAGGATATATATATATATACGTATATATAAGGCAGGAAATGAACAGCCAAGTCTAAAAGCTGATGCACTGGATGTAGGAAAGAGCTAAGTATGACAATATATATTTTGAGATGGGCCAAATTCTGTTGGCAGGAGGATCACCAACGCATCCTTTCACACCATGCAGTGATAAGTACCTACAAAAAGCGGTCCAAGGAAGGACAACCCATTAAAAAGCAACAGGTTATGGGGAGCTCATGGTTCTGCATGTGGAAGGTGTGGTCCAGACCAACAGAGCTACTGTAGCACATACTGAACACTGATGCTGACTGTGACTGAAAGATTGTCATACTGGTCCAAGTGTCCATGTGCACCTATAATAGCCACATGAGCAGCAAAACTGGACTGTGGAGTGAGAGAGACCTGGTTTATGAATCACATTTTCTTTTGCATCATGTAGACAAAGGGCTGCAAAAAGAGATGATGACAAGCTGGCAGAGTCAGTTTGAAGCTTTGGGCAATGTTCTGGGAAACCTTCAGTCTGACATGTACCAACAACCTATCCCTGATAGCAGTGTCCTCTTTCAGCAGGGTAAGTTCTGCTGCCGAAGTTGATCAGGAATGCTTGAAGGAAAATAATAAAAGCTGTTGAATGTCCTGGGAAGCAAGTGGAGACCCTACCTTGCAACTCACAAGGGTTAAAGGATCTGCTGCTAACATCCTGGTGCCTCATGCAACAGTACACCTTCAGAGGTCTTGTAAGGTCCTTGCTTTGGCAGCAGATTAGAGCTGTTTTGATAGCACAAGTGGTGGTTTTAATGCTTTGGCTGAAATGGTATACAAATAATGGAGTAGCATCAAATAAATGCCCAGTTCATGATGTATTAATACACTTTGATACTGTTGTTATGCTTGGTCTATTTTAAAGCAGTACACCTTGTCTGTACTCTGTGTGGGACTTTTTATTTTTATATGCCTTCAGTGTGTAATGGTGCACTTACACTTGGCACATGGACAGGATCCTGTTACAGACCAAATGTAAACAGGTTACAGTCTAATTTAAAATTTTAAATATAGTTTTTTTTCCGTAGTCATGAATAAAAATCTGTTTGACAATTATCATAGAAACCAGAGACGCATTATGAAAATATTCATCTATTCCAACCATACTAGCATTAGTAGGGCATTGAGCAAAATGCTGTTAGCATTTTCTCTTTGTAAATTGAGATATGTAGCATAATTTTTGATATGTAACTAATCAAGTGCCATATAAAAAGTGTGACCTTTATTTCATATTATCCCTTATACTCTTCACCCCTGAGTTATACAATACACTAGCAAGCTGATATTGTCATGTCAACTCAGTCTTCTATCTACCAGTTAAAAAAGGAGGGAAAGTCCCCAGATCAGCTACAAAATTACAAAAAACCTCCCTAACATTATGTAGATGTCCCTTTTGATACAGGTCTGCCTCATCAGGGCATGAAATGGGGACCTCTGGGGTGTCCTGTGGTGTTTTGTTTTTTTTTCTTAAATATACAATATATAGCCAAAGTAACATCCACATGAATGCCCACACAGTGCACAATGATGTGGATCATTGGTGTGTATTGCACTATTAAGAATTCAAACCCAGGTACTACAACTGTGATTTGTACATGTACATCACTCTATCTGTGTAATGAAAACTGCTGTAAGCTCAGGTTACCTTTACACTTAGGGTGTTTACAAATGCTTCAGTTGCTAATGAATGTTGTATCAATGGAGAGCCAGACAGAGCAGACAGATCATCTGTCAGCAGCCTGATGACAATAATAAGTCATCTACCTTTTCAGGTTCATAAACAACTTCCCATTATTAATTCGGCATTAACTGCTGTGATTCATTGTGGGTTGCGGTCTACAGTCTATTGCAGCCAAGTTTTTTATGCGTGAGTTGAGTTAAAAAGTTGGTGTGTGGCATTGTTTCCAGCAGCCCAGGCCAAACATCTGTCAATTCATCTTACACTTCCTAATGAAGTCTTTTTTTTTCTTTTTTTTAACTGGGATGCTGTCAAAAACACTTAATATACTAAATACTGTACTGTAAGTTATACTCCTTTTGCCATCACCCAAAGTACTGATTTCTTAAAGGTACAATGTGTAAAATCTAACCACTAGATGTCAGGAGATTGCAGTAAAACTTTGAAAGGAGTCCGATATGAGTCGATGAGTCAGAGAAGCTCACTTCTGACCGATGACACCAACACTGAGGTGAGTTCTTGAGGATATCCAGAACTTTTCTGTCCATAAGTGCTGCTGTTTTTGCCACTGTTAGCTGGTGCTAGCTGGTGTTAGTGAAACTTTCTTTGAAGTGGATCTAACATTGTTGGACTCAGACACTTGGCAAATAAACTCTCATATGATGTGAGAATGTAATCAAACTGTTTATCAGAGGGAAAGTGTGATTTTTAGGACACCTGAGCCTAACATTAGCTGACATAATGTTAGGTTATAACCAGCTGTTGTTGTTTAGCCAGCTCCTTGTCGGCTGTCCGGAAATGGGAGGCTTGCATGTCTAATCTGCTGACAAGAGGTAATTGCGACAATATTGGGAATAAATATATATGTTTTCGTGTCTTAGAGCCCTAACGGGAGGAGATGAGGCTTGAGGTGAGGAGGAAGAGGATGACATTTTATCCAGATGTCAGTCGCGTTGTCTCTTTCCTTCACGCTTTTGCTTCTTTGGGTTCCTTCTTCTGTGTTCCTCTTCTTTTTCCAAAGGTAGATTACCTAAGTCCACCATCCAGAGGTTACATCAACTGGCTTCTGCACTCTATAGGTTCTTATCAACACATCACCAGCATCCAGGTATCAAAAGCTTCTTTAAAAAGCTCTCTTGAAAATCATGCATTTGTTTTTTAGCCTTTTTCATTAAGTAAAGTTACTGTGACATCAAAAATGGCATTATGTCATTCTGGTTTCCATAACAACTTTTTAGCTAAAGTCATTTTAGGTAACCCTTCATCAAACTGTTAGAGGCACTAAGCTTTCAAGCAATGTGTGAACTTGCCTTTGTCAGAGCCACACAGATAACAAGTGAGTGACACTTTTTGTCTGAGACTGCCTCAGAGGGGAAGTGATGCAATGCTGACCCAGGAGATTCAAAAACAACTCTGGCCTCAGAATCAAAGAGGCCGGACACCTTGTCTGCTCTGCTGACAGACACGGCGTTTCAGTGGAGGTGGAGCCATGAAAAGTCTCTCAGTTTGGAGTCAGTTCTCTAGTATCATTCACACCCTCTTACACACATTTTAAATATATTTCAAGAACTGCCATGTTGTTGATGTATTTGTATGCGGAAGCAAAATGTTCTGGGCAGATGTGAACAAGTTTCTAGCTGCTTGCCTGCGTGAGCGGCTGTTTGGTGGATTTGAATTTAATGACTCAAACATAAATTATAGATACAGATTACAAAACAGTGCATCGCTCAAGGTGCGATGAGTAGAACATAGATGAAAACACATGTTTCAACGGATAAATGCAACAACATCAAGTGTTAAAACAAAGTGTATGAATAATTTCGCTCTCTGGAGGTCTGTTGTTGCTCAGCTGGGACAAGACAGCTGGCCTTCATGCTATGCCATTACTTCAGATCCCCTTATTACAGAGAATCCCAGCAGTAATGGAAATAGCCTGTCGTCTTGGGTCAGGTAGCTCAACTAGCCCATAAATCAAACCGGTGTTTGGGGAGGTGAGTGAGGTGGGGAAGGCAGTGGTGATGGTGGTGAGGGGGTGGTTTCAGGGGAAGAGTGAGTAGGAGAGAAAAGTAGGGTAAAGCGAGAACAGGAGGAGTTTCCTGCGCTTGCTGACAAGCTCGAAGGAGGCTTGAGCAAACAGATTCTATAAGGTGTGAGGAGCTAAGATAGCCATCAGCAGACTGGGTATCAGTAGGTAAGAAGAAAGACAAGTTAGATACGTAGTACACCAAAGGTGGAGGAGAAGAGAACTCGTAGGCATCTGTGTGCCATGGAGGCAAATTTTAATTAATGTCTGCACCTTCAGACTCAAGATATGAAGGATCATACCTTTGTTTTATAATCTGAGAAGGGGTCCCCTTCACCAGGATAAAATGTCATCCTCTTCCTCCTCACCTTAAGCCTCATCTCCTGTCAGGGCTTTAACAAACGAAAATGTGCATAAACATGTTTATTTATTCCCAATATTATTGTACTTATTGTCAGCAGATTAGACATGTGACCCTCCCGTCTCCGGACAGCTGACAATGAGCCAGCTAAACAACAACAGCTGGTTATAACCTAACATTATGTCGGCTAATGTTAGGCTCGAGTGTCCTCAAAATCACACTTTCCCTCTGATAAACAGTTTGATTACATTCTCACTTTGTATGAGTTTATTTGCTAACTGTCTGAATCCAACAATGTTAGATCCACTTCAAAGAAAGTTTCACTAACGCCGGCTAACAGCAGCTGACAGCGTTAAAAACAGCAGCACTTACTGACAGAAAAGTTCCGGATATCCTCAACAACTCACCTCAGTATCGCTGTCATCGAACAGAAGTGAGCTTCACTGACCCATCGACTCATATCAGACTCTTTTCACAAAGTTTTACAGCGTCTACGAGAGTAAATGGACATGGGCACTCTGCATATTGACAGCTGAGGTAAACAAGGGCCTGACAGCCTACACTCACTACAGATGAACGGCAGCCAGAGTTGTTTGTCCTGCAGTGGCTACCATAGCCAGCACTTGAATTGGGAGGGGTAAGAAAACAGAATTCAATTGACTGCAATCTGCAGACATCTAGTGGTGATATTTTACACACTGTAACTTTTAAAAGGGTAATAAGTTTAATTCACGTTACATTATTATACTTTTATTTCATTAACCTAAACCCATGCAGATCATTCTCATTATTATCCTAGCATTGCTTATATAATAATGATACTGATAATACGCTAATATAAGGTCAGATATAAGGTTCATATTTGGGCTTAACATGGCATTCAAATTATGAAAAGGTGCAAGGGAATGCAATTAGTTTCACAGGTATTTATTCATAAACCAGGTTACTTCATATAATCAATTTTGAACCTGATAATAGCGCAGGATGAAAAATCAGGGATTAAAAAAGTGAAGCTAACTTTCAACTAAATTTCTAAAACTAAACAAAATTTCAAGGCAACTTTTTAGCTCTGGACAAAAATAATATACCAGATGGCTAAAAAGAAAAATAACATTGCCATCACTTAGCCATGTTTAATTTATGCAACATACACTATATTTCCTCAGCTCACTAACCTCAGTGTTATTCCGCTCGCTGTAGATGCAAATTGCTTGGTTGTTTATAATTTACGTCCTACATCCTAGTGGTTTGCTTTGAAATAATTTGTCAAAAACAGTCTTGTGGCATTATAATAATCAAAAGCCACTCTTGGATTTGTTTTATTTGGTGGGGATTTCAGTGATTTGTCTGTGTAAATGGGGTTAAATTCCTTGTGGTGATGTTGCTGAACAATCATGCCACTGTTTTCTGGAGTTATGATTGATTGGGTGCTTAATTATGATCCTGTGAAGTAAGGCAGGTGGAATCTTTGTGATCTCTCTGGTTTACGTTGATTAGCTGGTACGATGTTTGATTGCTGTGTAATGAAGTCAGAATTAAAGAGTTAAATGTTTTGAAAACTGCAAAGTCTGCACCATCTTCTGGCAATATGGTAGATGTTGTTCGTAGTCACAAAACATGTTGTGTTTTTATAACGGAATTAAAAGCTTGCAAGTCAGAATTAACACATCATCTGAAATGTGTGATCTTATTTAAAGCACAACCTACAGCAACTGCTATCAAAGCATTAACGCTGCATGTATAAATTGTTGTAGGCGTGTTTCACTGATCGAGTAAGCATGGAAGAATCTGGCAGAGATGTCCTGTTTGCGGGAAATCCAGAGGGAAGCCACTTAGAGAGCTGTATTTATCACTCCCATGAGTAATAACCACTGAGGAAAACACAAGTTGGCACCAAGCACAATGGCACAATTGTTGTTTTTTTAGTATACGGGAGGGGGTAAAATGAAGTGCTTTTAATATTCACATATATCTGTTACCAGTTTGGATTGCAGGCTTCTCCTCCTTTCCAGGAGGGCTTGTTTAGCATTGAGCCCTGGGGGGAACAGGTGGATTTTAGGTGCGTTCCCTTGCTGTGTGTGGACAAACCGACACACACCAGGAGACAACATTGCAGAATGGATGGCATAGTTCAGGTCTTTTTTAATTAGCTTGTAATAGTGCTTTTGTGTTTTAGATCTGCGTCATTTGCATGCCTCGTGAGTAGGAAAAAAGGTGATTATGTTCCATCATGCCACCCATCGATGTTTTCTTTGGCCAGGTGATGTTATGTTTGCTTGGCAGGGGTGCCAGTTTCTGCATTTCAGCACAAAGCATTTTGTTTTAGCACTAATTACATGGCAGGCAAAGGCAAATGGGCCCCGTTTCTTCCTCTCCTCTGTGGGTGACAGTTATTGACAATTGGTCCCGTCTAGCCATAATACGCCAGAGGCAGAGGAATCAACCACTTCCAACATAAACATTGCAGAAAGAGGAGCTTCAAATGTGGCAGATTTTCCCTTGACAACTGTAACTATGTTCAACAAATTAGTCCAAGATTCCCTGGTTGTTTACACACCTTGAAATGAAAAGAGGCCTTTTTTTTATCAGACTGAAAGCAGCGATCCTTCAGATTTGGCATTTTGTTTTCATTGCTGTGGCTGTGAATGAGCACAGCAGATGACACACGCTCCAAGTTGAATCTGAAGCTTCAGATCTATGTGTGTGTGTGTGAGTTTGTGTAAATGATTGTGTGTAATTGCCAGTTTTTGGCATTAATTGTATCCAGTAGGATTGTAGAGAACACATCTGAACAATCTGACTGTTGTCAGTTTGGCTTTTCTGGCGCTCATCATCAGATATTCATAATCTTGCTGATTTTGTCCGTTGGGTGTGTTAGAGTGTGTTAGAGCGTCTGAAACCAGGATCAAAGATCAACAGATTTAGTCAGTGTCTCTCCCCGTTGAGTGACTTCCAGTCTTGTGTGGAAATGGTTGGAAGGGTCAGTGCCCGCAGGTCACCCATATAGCTATTCCCTCTCTCCTCTGATTGTCCCATGTCTGCATCCAACACTTACTTGCAGCAGCTTCAAAGGACGCAATCCCGTCACACCCTGCACATCAAAGACACAAGGTCAACGTCTGTGCCAATCAAACTGTGCACACAAGTGAAGGTACACAACATCTCTAACCATTAAATTCATGGTCAGTGCTGTTTTTAATTTAAGATTACATTTAAATCCACAAAGATAATGGATGGGGGGCAAAGCCACGTTGCAGAAAGGCATGAAATGACAAATGGCTAAGCAATTGTTATTTTAAAAAGTAAAAAGGCATTTAAAATGTACAAATTAAGAGACATTTGGGCTTGCAAGTTAATTTTACAGGCGTTCATCCCAAATAAATCAATCTAATAGAATAGGTGAAGCTGCCAATGAGCATACAGTTTATATAGTCAAGATAGCAGAATGCCAATTTAAAAAGTTAATAAAATAAATGTATCCAAGTTTTCACACTGCAAATAGTATTGTAAAATCTCATATATTTATGCCTACATTTTTTAAGGTGATTTTCACTGACCAACAAGCAAATGTGTTTTTTTTTTTCCTGCTTTTTTTTTAGTTGGCTGCTTGCTGGATATTGGTTTCCAGAAACTGTATTGAAGTAAAACAAAACAAAAAAACTTTCAGAGCAGTAGAGACATGACATAACTTTTATTTAGATAACGCTCTTCAGACAATACACTTGACAAGCTGAATAGTCCCACTTTTGCCATTTAACATTTTAAACTTATGATTTTATATTAAGGAAATATTGATACAGTAATTCAGCTTCACCCAGCTCCTCTCCCCTGCCCACATCTGGATTTTCTGGCTCAGTCTATTAAATAGTCTTTTTCCTACTCCAAAATGGTGTTTCTATTAATAGCCTATTATTATTTTTTTCCATCTGTATATTCTATTATTATTATCATTATTATTATTTCATTTTTAAACCTTAAAGTCATCATGATAAAAAGGCACACTTTCTCCTATTCCTCTCTAAGACACCATGCTTTATACTTTATACTTCCAACATTATAGAAGGTATACTTATCATTTAAGAGTTTGGCTGAAATTCATACATCATTTAGCCACACATGGCTCTACTAGTTATAAAAGTCTTCATCTTCTTTTCAGCTGCTCTCTTTAGGGTCATCACAGCGGATCATCTGCCTCCATCTCACCCTATCCTTAGCATCTTCTTCTGTCACACCAACCCTCTGCATGTCCTCCTTCACTACATCCACGAACCTTCTTTGTGATATTCCTTTTTTTCTAATGCCTGGCAGCTCCATCTTCAACATCTTTTGCCCCATATATCCACAAGGTTAGGTTACAACCTTGTCTTTCTAACTTTGTCTCCAAACCACTCAACCTAAGCTGTCCCTCTGATGTACTCATTTCTAATCCTGGCCCTCCATGTCACTTCCAAATCTAAGCATCTTGAACTCTGCCACCTCCAGCTCGGCCTCCAATCTTTTATGAGTGCCGCTCTCTCCAAACCATACATCATCGCAGGTCTCACTGCCATCTTGTAAATCTTCCCTTTCCTGCTTGCTGCTATCCTTCTGTCACAAATCGTTCCTGACACTCCTCTCCACCCACTCCACCCTGCCTGCGCTCTCTCTTCTTGTGCACTGTCCATGGCTTTGGATGGTTGACCCCAGGTTTTTAAACTCCACCATCTTCACTACTTCTACTCCTTGCATCTTCACTGTGACACTGCCTCACACATGTTGTCTTGCTTCTACTGACTTTCATTCCTCTTTTCTACTAGTTATAAACACACAAACATCTTTATCTTTTCTGTAATCTGTACCTTAAAGTCAAAGAATGACCAAAATTTAGTTTCTATTAAAAAAGTAAATAAATAAAATAAGGAGCTTGAGATTCTGGAGAGACAAGAGGGACAGAGTCAGTGAGGATCCACCTGAATTAGAGCACTGATAGCTTTCAATATGCATTAATCTTTCATAGCACTGACAGCTGTTTCAAATCCTCTAAATACTTCTAGGCCCATGTACATCCAAACACACTGGAAATATCAGCTCATGTCAGAGGAGCAGTGAGAGCTGGTACTGGCCTCAGATCTCACGCTTTAGTAAAACACCAGCCTTCTGTCTTTGCTCTCAGGAGTTTGGAAGTTGCTCACATGAGCTGAAGTGCAGGTGGTCCCATATTCTGCCAAAATCATCTGGATCTGGATCAGGATCAGAATCTGAATCTGCGTAAATTACAGCATCTGAAAACCTCACTTTCTCTGCATGTTCAGACGAGGATTGCGGTCATACATCATTCTCGCTCTGTGTGTGTCTGCATGCTCATATTTTCTTTGTTTCCCTCGTTTTTTCACTTACTGTTTTTGCCTTTGTTATCTGTTTTGTTATGTATTATTTCTAAGTCCTCATGGTGGTAATCTTGTATGTTTTTCACAGAATCGTCCTTCTTTTGGCAAAAAGTAACATAAATTTAAGAAAATACTGATCTGTTGCAGAACTAAAAGATCAGACAAGTTTCTGCCTGTGTCATCAGGCCAATCTGAGCATTTCACTCAACTGCAACTAACAGTTATTTTTCATAACTGATTCATTTGATCCCTTCAAGGATCTTAAAGAATGACCATCACAAAAGACACAACTCAGCTGAAAAGCTAAAATAAGCAATATTTTGCACTTTGCAAAAAGGAAAACAATAGCAACAACTTACATGATAAAATAGCTTCAGTTGTTTAATTCATCAATTAATTGTTTTAGGTCCACTTCCATCACTGTGTGTTTTCTGTTGCAAAATTTCCTGAGTGACTCTGCTTTTAATAAGAAAAGGTGATCTTTTGTCATTAAAACAAAAAAAACTTAAAAAATACATTTTTGTTCTTTTTCTGTTATATGTTTTTTTATTTTTGGAATCACAGAGAACATCAAAATGGCTTAATTGTCACTTTTTTTCTGCTTAATCTGAACTAGTGTTTTTTTTCACATTTGTTCTACTGAGGAGGTACCTATTTTAGGGAGTGTTCTCAACCATGAGTTTTTTTTCCCAACCTTTTTATTTTTCTTCCTTTTCATAATTTGTATATCCCTTGACCTTGAGATAATGGAGTTTTGTTTTTTTTCCGGAGATTTTTTTTAAGTTTAGTTGCTTATTTAGGGATTAATATTGAACCCTTCACTGTAATTACACATATATCCTGCTGTATCTTCTTTATGAATGTGTTTCAAGGCACATTTATTTCCTTGTGGGAATGTGAGCTCCTTGTTCTCAATTTTGTGGGACTGTCGCACATTCTCACCCTGCTGTCTGGATGTACAAACAAATTGAGCGCTGCACGCAGATGGGGACAAAAGCCAGGCTTATGGCTGAGGCGAGGAGGAGTCAGGTGGATCAAGGAGCAATGTGGGAAAGGTGGAATCTCCCGCTGATCCTCCTGGGACCAACACCAGGAAGAGAAATGTCAGATTTACAGGATTCAGTGTTCTCCTGGGAAACATGGAGGTACTGACGCACATTCACACACATTTACTGGGAAAAGAAGGTAAATAATTGTAGATATTTGACCGTTCTGTGAAGATTATCTTCACACATTCAAAGACATACTCAAACTTGTAGTCACATTTCTTTGGAGATCTAACTGACAGGTATGATTATGCAAATGCAAAGTAATGCATGGTCATACAGACTGATAAACTGTCAGATTACAGGATTCAGCTTTTGATGGGAAAATGCTAAGAAACACATTCACACACACATATATATAAACAAACATTTGACCCTCAGTTTCATCTTTTTTGGAATAGAATATGTAAATGTGCATATATATATATATATATATATATATATATATATATATATACAAATTACAAATTAGTGATTACAAATTAGCATTTGTAATCACTAATTTGTATCCTGGCATCTTGAGCACCATTAATTACTTGAAATGCATTTTTTTTTCCATTTTCATGTAACAGAGTGATGGGAAACTATTTTATCTCATTTATTTGACATGTGGAAAAATGGCAAACTGTCATTTTTAAATAACAAAACTTAAGTGATGATGGCTTTTTTTTTTTAACACAAATTTGATCTTTTACTTACATTTTTTCAATAATGCATTGGCATGAGAAGCATTTATTTTATTGTAAGTAGTCTGTTATATAGGTAGTGCATTTTTATATCTAAATATAAAAGAACTTTCATGAGAAAAGAAGCAAAGCCTCTAAAAAGTGTCTCAACAGCTTGTGTGACCTTTTTGTGAAGATCCCCAAACCCATTAACTGAAGATTTATTGGCATTAAGTATACACTGCGTAAAAAAAAAAATACCATAATTATTTTTTATGAGTTTGCATTTGAAAAAAATTATTATATTTTCTCAACTAAAAATATAGGCTCTGTCAAATGGCTTTAGAATAAATATGACAGTGAGTTACAAAGTGTAAAGATGACAGTCCTGTGGGACCCCGGCCTGCAGTAAGAAGCAAGATTAGAGAGATTACAGTTAAAGAGTATCTCGTCCTGTGGAGCCCCTTCTAAACACCAGCTCCCATCAGATGGGCCTGGTCTGATGGAGGAAGCAGAAGAGATTATACATGTTTAGCAGTAATCCCCCTCTTCTGGAGCGATGCCAGCACAGAGCAGAAGACCTCCATTCGACTGGAGAAACAAAGAAAAACAAGGAGAGAGACAGCACCGGGTGGAGAGTCCACACTTTTAACAAGATTTACAACTCTCACAAAAGAATGCTACAGCTGACTAGAAAAATAATCCACATACCAAAACATGTGAATTTTGTTGTAAAATTCTGTAAAGATTTATAAAACAGAAACATGAAGAGAAGATCTTGATTTCATTCCTGACTCTTGTCATTTATATTATCTTCTTGAGTCACCTGTTTCCATATCTTACTAATACATGTTTGTTTTGCAGCTTTTACAGTATACTACTGGGCTCTAAGGACAGAGGATTTTATATCTTGTATTGATTCATAGATGGATGCAGGTACAGGGACTTTTAACAAAGGAAAGAGACTTTGTTAAAAGTTACTGTTAATGTTTCCTGCTGGTAAGTCACCAATTTATTTGTTAGCAAGTCTGTTTTTAACACCATAGCCTATTGATATTCAGTTGGAGATTGTAACCAACAGCTGCACCTACAAGGTGTAGTTTTCCTGCAAAATCACCAAAAGAAGCACAAATACACTACAAAAGTCATCGTATATCACTGGCTGATATCTTTATCTTTTATAAATAAAATTGAATTGAATTGAATTGAATCTTTGTAACGTGGAGATTCAGTTCAATTCAGTTTTATTTATATAGTGCCAAATTGCAACAACAGGTGCCTCAAGGCATTTTATAATGTGAGGTAAAGACCCTACAATAATAGAGAGAAATCCCCAACAATCAGATGACCCCCTATGAGCAAGTACTTGGCAACAGTGGGAAGGAAAAACTCCTTTTTAACAGGAAGAAACCTCGAACAGAACCAGGTTCAGGGAGGGGCAGCCATCTACCGCGAGTGGTTGGAAGTGAGGGGAGATGTGATAAGATGCAAAAAGACTCCTGTGGCGTGGTGAGTAGCAGTGTTGCCTACCACCAAGAAGGTCCTAGGTTTGAATTCTGGGCTGGGGCCTGTGGAGTTTGCATGTTCTCCCTGTGCTTGTGTGGGCTTTCTCTGGGTACTCTGGCTTCCTCTAACAGTCCAAAAAACATGCATTGTTTAGTTTAATTGGTGATTCAAAATTAGGTGTAGGTGTGAATATTATAAGTACAAGAAAATGGGTTGATGTACGATAAGTTTTACTTATCTCAAAAGTTGGGGAATTACCGTGTTACAAGAGCCAAAGCATGAAAAACAGCCCAACTCAATAAAATAATTGCAATATCACAGAACAAAACAAAACAGTGAAGAACTCAATAAATCAAGTCTAACAAATAATAAATAAGGAGCTTAAATCTTTTTGGGGGCTTTTCACCTTAACTCAGTAGTGCCGTGAAGAACAGAGAGGAAAGTGGGGAAAGAGAGACTGAGAGTGGGGGAAGACACATAACAAAGGGCCTTACATCAGAGTCAAACCCAGGCCACTACATTTAGCCTTGCGGCATATGGTCGCCTACGCAACCTGTGAGCTACACCAGCACCCCAGGAACTTAAATATAAATTGAATGCAGGTATGAGGTGGTATCGGTGTCCTTGTCAGCCAACCTGGAACAGATGTTAGAGAAAGTGTTCAGCTACATGTCCACTAAGTGATGCAGAGGGTTTTGAGGATCCATTTATTATCCCCAGCTATTCACCATAGCTACACTCATTTCAATGGCCACTGCGTCAGCTGATGGAGGAATCCGAACTGTATGTAGATTCATTGTGTGTTTCGTGTTATCTGCGAAAACAATACATTTCCCATCAACTTCTACATATAATACCCATGTGAAAAACAAATTTAAAAAAACTGAAGTTTATGTGTGTTGTACTGAACCTTGACACAAAAGAAAGCAGACCCTTTCAAAATAATCAATACAACATAATTGTAAGTATGACTCAAATAAACATGTTGCACGAGAAAAACTTTTATGGCTAAACATAGTAAGAAACATATATGTTTATTATGATGATTATGTTTTTTCTATTTCTTTTCCCTGCGTGTGTCTTGGTTTCTGTGCTTCTGGATGGACCTTGTAATTCAGTCACTAGTGTAAAACAAAGCATAACACTGTGTACCACATGACATTAATGTATGTGACAAGTGAGTGATTAAAAGTTATTGGACAGTTCCTTCTTCAAATATTCATCCTGTACTACCTGAACTTTTAAATTCTCCTAATTAATCACAGCCTTTGACTTGCACTACAATTTAAAACCCAGCTTGTTCTCACCTGCTAAACAACAACAACAACAACAATACTACTACTACTACTACTAATAATAATAATAATAATAATAATAATAATAATCATTGTCATCATGTGTTTAAAAACAGAAATGATTAATCTTTTAAAAGTCCTGTTAATCACCTTGAAAGTGATAGCAGTTTCACACACGGCGGGTGTGGTTCCTGTTCCTGTTGCATCACTGCGGTGTTTTGTGTAGCTTATCTCTGTAGCCTGTTTAATTAAAAACCTCTAGATAAACACTTATTTCATAGTGTAATCTTCACGTGTTTTATCTAAAGCTCTCTCTGCTGAATCACCTGCTGATTTTATTCACAGTATTTATTCATTTTGCCTTTAGCGATTCGCTAGCTTAGCTTAGCTCGTAGCTGAGTCACTAGCAGCATGGCTTCTTCACCTGCACTTTCCTGCTCAGTGTGTAAGATGTTTAGTTACTCCTCGGCCTCCTTTAGTAATAATGATACTTGTAATAAATGTAGCCTGTTTGCAGCTCTGGAGGCCAGGCTCAGTGAATTGGAGACTCGGCTCCGCACCTTAGAAAATCCCGTAGCTAGCCAGGCCCCTGTAGTCGGTGCGGACCAAGCTAGCTTAGCCACCGTTAGCTCTCCC
>VUQS01004679.1:8533-25725 GCA_015108495.1 Heterochromis multidens
AATTATTTTTTGTAAAAAAAAAAACATAAAAAAAAAAAAAAAAAGGAAATCAAACAGAACACAGTTTAAGAAATTGTGTTTTTCTTTGTCTGAGAAACTTCAGAGAAACAGACCAGTGTACAGAATGGAGCCAAAGTAGCCTTCGAACAAAAACATGACAGCCCCTGGACAGTGGTTGGCATCTATCAGTGTGACCGTTAGCCTCTCCTTGCCAATGTCATCCAGTGGGAGCAGGTATGGCTCACCCACCTCTAGAGGATGGATCCACTGTTCTTTCACCTGAGCAGAAAGAGAACGAGTCAACAGAAGATAACCAAATAACATTAAAACATTATAAAAGACTTTAATGCAGCAGTACGTCTACTACTCCAGCTCACGGCAGTGATGTCAGATTTGCTCTGAAACACATTTAAAATTGATAAAATATCAACAACATTGTATAATTATACAGGTGTTCATTCATACTACTTGCTGAAGAAAAATTTGGACTAAACATATAATAGTGTAAAGTAGAACTTCACTGAATGGTTTGATGAGTATGAAAACTATACAATAGCTGGCCACTTTGTTAGGTACACTTTTGTGGCCCATCTCCTTTAAGGTTTGATGTGTTGTGTGCTCAGAGATGCTCTTCTGCTCTCCTTGGTAGTAACAAATGGTTATGCGAGTTCCTGTCGCTTTCCTATGTGTGTGTGGGAAAGTCTGGCCATTCTCCTCCGACATCAACAAAGCATTTTTGCCCAGAGAACTCTTAGTGTGCAAACTATGGCCTTTAAATTTTCACCCAACTGCAAGCTGAAGGAAGACCGCTAAAGCACCCTCCCAGCCCTCCTACTGACTTCAGGTTTAGAGCAACTGAGATGGTAGAGAAAGCTGTCCACTGCAGGGTTGGGGGTTTGGCCCTTCATGTGTCAAAGTGTCCTTGGTGCAGAGCATTTACCATTTAATGACCAAAACTGCAATTTAATGGCTATAGAAATTAATGGAGCTGGACAATCATTGATTCCACCTGTGCTGTGCCCCAGTGTCTGTCTGTTAGGGCCCAGGTGTAGCTAATAGCTCTAATGACCTTACACAGCAACATAAACTCACCTACAGTCTCTACCCTGGGTGCGGCTGACAAATCTAAACTTTTTAGCACTGCAAATTTAGGCCCAATGCACCAGTGTGTTTACACTCAAACATGCATTTGTTTCTAGTGACTACCCCCTCCCTTACCTGCAGCTTGAGTTTCAGCAGAGTGGCGGTGGTAGGTGAGCAGTAGATGGACCGGTTGCTCCATGTGGAGGTCAAACCTGTCGTGTGGTCGCTGTGCATGTGAGACAGAAAAAACAGCCGGGTACCCGGACACTTCCGTACATGCCAGAAGTCTACGGCCAGCGGGGTGTGGGGAATGACCTTCCCGTTTGCGGGCATTGTTAATGCCACTGCTCGAGGTCATCCAGCTGTGTGGTCACTCGACAGCTGTCACGAGTTTCTTGACCGTGGCCAGCTGTTTAGCGGCTCCTCATTTGAAAGACTAACTGACGTAACACTTGGACATTTGATGTACAGTTAAGGTTGTCACAGTGCAAACGGCGTATTTAAATCTCAGCAGAAAGCCAACGATGTGTTGACATTAAAACAAAACAAAAAAAAAAAAAAACACTTCACTGGTCTGGCTAACGGAATCGCTAAATGCAAATTTAACACGTTATTAACGGATACATACTTTTTTTTTTTTTCTTAATGAAGCTCTGATTTTGCTTTTAGAAAAGCTTCAGTCCAACCTTCCGCATCTTAAACAGCTAGGCGGTCATTACGTTGTCACAGTTATAGTGCTAACAGCAGCTTACACGCCCCGCCATTTCTGTTTTCAATTTAACGCTCAACGCCTTCCTTTTCCCTCTTCTTCTTCGCTTTTGTATTGTAGCGGCTATGCTGCTTTCGCACAATACTGCCACCGACAGGCGGCGCACTGCTGGTTCCCTAGAAATAAACTAGAAATAACAGCAAGCACTCCATTAGCTATAAATATAAAGCGCAGTTTGCTTCAGGATAAAAACTGAAATGACTAAAACATAAACAAAAAATAATGCCATATTAAATTATGGTTAATTAAATGAAAAGTTATGAAGCGGAAATGTAAATGTACAATACACAATCATATACAACACAAGCGGGAAAATTAAACCCATACATATTTAATAACATATATAACTTTATTTTTTGACTGGTTAAAGGGTTTTAAGGACAGCTCACCCACCAATCAAAAACAAACTGGGAATGAAGCAACAAGATGGAAAAAACTGGCACACAATAGTAAACTTAAAACATTTCATTCAGTTTTGTTTCTATAGAACAAAATTACAACAACAACAGTCACCTCAACGCGCTTTTATACTGTAAGGTAAAGGCTAAAGACCCTACAATGTTAGAGAGAAACTCCAACAATCAAATGATCTATGAGCAGCACTTGGTGACAGTGGGAAGGAAGAACTCCCATTTAACAGGAAAAACCTCCAGCAGCACCAGGCTCAGGGAGGGGCAGTCACCTGTTCGACTTGTTGGGAGTTGAGGAGAAACAGAAGAGAAAATAAAAGGAAAAAATGGTGAGACAGGATAAACACAAGCTACAGGAGGGACAAGACAAAATTTAATGACCTGCTGCAGTTGTATATAAACACCTGGAGAGTAAAAAGTGGTGAGTGGAGAGGAAATGCTCAGTGTATCATGGGAAATCCCTCAGGAGTCTGAGCCTTTAGGAACACAACTAAGGTATTTCTTTAGAGTCACCTCATCCAACCTTTACTATAAGCTTTATCAAAAGGGAAAGTTTTAAGTCTAAACATGTGAGGAACTTTCAGGTAAACTTTCTTAGAAATCAGAAATCTAGAAAATTATTTTAGAAATATCTTTAATAGTTTTGTTTTGTTTTGTTTTTTTAAATATGAGCACAAGATTCTTCTAAGAATGATTTACAGTAGTCAAAGACAATTAATTTGTTTAGTTTATAATTTATATAAAAAGAAACAAATGCTGAGAAAAAAACCCTTTTATGTAAAGAACATATTCACATAGTTTCATAAATCAGATTATAGCCTACATGTTACAGCATATTTGTTTTACTGTCACCATATTTGGTTTTCTTTTACAAGAAGCCAAATGGTGAAATCAAGGATGCACAATGGCAACAATATACATTTTTTTTTAAGTAAAATTTTTTTGCATTTGTAAATCCACAAAAAATATATTCAATATAGGCTGCCAGAAATACAGTTAATGAATGAACTATCCACAAGATGGCGCCAATAGAGCGCAAACAGTCGCTTTAGGACAAATTTGTAGGACATTTATTTGTGAGTTTCCCATATTTTATGAGGTTATAAATTGATAGAGAATAGTAATTAAAGAAGAAAAAACAAAAATATGTTTCTTAAATATATACAAGCCTTTTAAAATTTTTTTTTTTTTAAAATATAGCATGTTCCAGAAAATTACAAACAAATGATATATTGTAGACTTCACAATAGTATTTGGATGATGGATTGCTTTTGCTCTAAAACCTTAAAACAGACTTACAAATTTGTCTAATATATGTATATATATGTAACGCACCTAAATATAATCTCGTCCAATACAGCATCGGCGTTATTTGTCATATGTATTGAGAAGGGGGTACTACTAAATGGGGTCATTGCTATGGTGATGACAGGAATTCACCGTAGCGCCCCACCCCCCGCACCTCTCCACCCTTTTCTTTGCACGCTGCTCACTTTTCAGGATTATACCTGGGACTGCAGCGCATTCCTCTCTTATCACGCCGCATGAGTCCTCTTCCCATACAGGAGCGCATTAATCACATGCTGCTTTACAGTTAATTATATCTCCCCCAGTGCATACAAGCGCACAAGCGCTGAACTCTGCAAGGATTCAGTGGAGCCCCTGTTAATATTCACTTCACATCTTTGTGATAAGTTCCACAGCTGGGAGATTGTGACTAATTAAAATTTTGCCCCTGATGTATAATACTTGTGTTTATTTTTGGAGTAATGCTGCTTCACTTTCACACCTCCAGCTACAGTGTTGAAGCAGTGTCTTGACTTGAGTAAAATATTGATCTCAGGTCAAATATTCCTCATGGATATTCCAAGTGTATCCATGCAACCATACATGAATAAATAGTAACACATTTCCATTGTTATTTGGCATATATTTTCTCTATCAGCAACACAACTTTCACATATTTACAAATCTTAAATAACGGTAGAACTATGCATGCACAAAACCACCATGCCTTGTTTTGTTTCTCCAGTATAATAGGAATATCAGCGCAGGGAGGAGATTAAAATCAGCAGCTGTTTACATGTATCAAGCCAAAGGTTGCTGAGGTCAGGAGCAGGAGCTGTCTTTTCTGTCATGTTGTTCTGCAAGAAGAAAAAAACAAAAGTGCTGTCAGACAGTAGCAGTGATGCTTCAAAAGCAGATGGCTGCACAGTCTGCGATCTGCCACTGCTGTTTTTAAAAGGAATGCTTTAAATCCCCCACATTCACTTGTACTGATCTCAGTGTGCAAATGTGCCCGTATTCTTTATTCTTCTCCGTCAAATGCTATTAAGGAAAATTTTGCTTAATCAAATACAGGTACAAGATGTAAACTAATGTGATGTTTTTGGCAGTGACATTGATGATTAAATGAGATCTGGTGGTGCCAAAATGTTCCCATAAGAGTCTTTTTCTTAATTCTCTAATTTTTCCAATATTAAACCATCCCACGTGAATAAAGACCAGTGTGATCTATTTTTATTGCCTCCATTCATCTGAGTCAACAAATTTGTACAGTCAGACTCAGAGGCGATAGCGGCTTATGTCTCGTATCCCCTCAGGAATGATGCAGTGGTGCTACACACACACTCTCTCTCCTGCAGAGATATTTACAGACATGTGTGATGAGCTGAAAACGTCCCTTAGGGGCTAAGAACAAGTTGCAGGCTAGAAGAAGCTGGTGAGGACACATAGCCTCATTTTGGCAGCCTCTCTCACTTACTCCATCTGTCTTTCTCTGTTTATCTCTCACTTTCTTGCCTTCCCCCACTCTCTGCAGTCTTTGTTTCATTTTCTCTGCTTCACCCTTCCCATTCTATCACCCTAAATGGGGTTTCAAGGGTCACACCTTTTGTGCTCTCATTGTTTGACATAAAAACCAGTCATATGATACCACAGCACAGTAGTGTGATTGCTGTCTAGCACTCTTTACCTCCAGTGTTGAGCACCACTTTTGTATCCACACTGCTGTAACACCTATTTTCAGAGGTGGAGAAGCTGCTTTTCATAGTCAGGCTTCAAGCCAAGATGCACCACAAAAACACTGTTGTTTCTCCCCTCGTGTGAATTGATAAGTTCAGTTTATTGGACTTTTAGGAGTGAGCTGAGAGGTGCAGCATGCAGTTAGCGTGGTAGAAATCACCCACGGACAAGCTAAGGGTGCAGTTTTAGAGCTGCATAATGCATAGCTATGATTCGTAGCTGACTGTCATTGCAATGCTGCATACTGAGAGAAAAATGACTCTAATTTTCATCCCAGAGAGCTCCAAGTGTTTTAAAATTTCTCTTCATATGATGCAGGGGTAGGAAAAATCTTCAGCAGTGAGGACCAATATAGCCAACATGCAAGCTGTAGGGCTGAAAACCCTCATTATTCTCTATCAGCAGAAGCTGGGCCATGGTCAATATATCAACCATACTAGTATTTAATCAAAACAACAATTTTTCCCTGAAAGGGAACAAACAGATACCAGTCTTAAAGAAAGAATAAGAATATGAGCTGTTTGAAAAATGCACAAGAAACATGCTGTAACGCCAATGTGCTTTTACACAGATTATTTTGTGCGCAGCTCCCACATGCACCGGACTAAATACTTGAGAGTGGTTGAAGATGGGGGTGTACACAGATGACTCAAGCATTGTTTACTACACTGACGCTGCAGTTCCTTTCTTGTGCTGTACTGAATTTGTGTAATGTTGCGTGTAATAGGCTATTTCTCTTTAATACCGGCATATCAACTGTTCACGCACTGAGCAATAAGTAAAAGATTTAATGTTAAAAAGAGAATGTAAAGATTTGGTGCCGTTTCTGCTGAAGCAGACAGGTTTGTTTGATAGAGAGCTCCTCTTGTTGTCCCCACAGGAAGACTAACACTGACAGCTGGCTGACAACTCCTCAAAAATAGACTGTCACCAAAAACAAACATTTTTTTCCACGGGAGTGACGAGGATGTTATCATTCAGGAATCTGATTTATATACATTGCATGTAACATGTTCTGCATGACTGGCTTGCTGCTGAGATGACAGAGTTTCAATTGCTTTCATGTCTGTGTTGTTGACTCTCTACTATTATGCTTCTCATGTAGATCAGGACAAGATTTCATAGATGTTTGCTATTTAGGTTAAATTGTCGTGTGGATATAAAGAAGAAAAGGGATTTTTTTTTGGGAAGCTCTTTTTCTTTCTGCATTAGAGAACTATTATTGCAGGTAATTTACTGAAATGGCTTATGCATCAAATGATGGTTATAAAGAAAATTTGCTGTACAAGCATCGTTTACTTTAAAAGAAAAAAAACAATCCTATGCAAACACGAGAAACAGGTTTTCAAGTTGTCTGCAGGTTCAGAGAAAGGTGAGTTCAGAGACCATCATTCTGAATGCATATAAATCAGTTTACTTTGCTTTTACTCTTCACAGATATCTCAGCTCTAAAGACAGACTTCTTTGTGCCAGTGGTGCCCTGCACACCAAACCATAATAAAAGACATGATAAACAATTAATCAAAAAGGTCCCAAAGAAACTGTAATCACAGGGCTGCCATATGCTTTGGTGAATCAATGTGCAAGACAAATGGTGTGCTTGCTTATGATTTAGCAAAGTGCGTCCCATGTGCATAATGCATATATGGAACAGTATAGTGAAAGAGCTGCATTTACTGCAGAAGAACTGCTTCACCATTTTCCAACACTGAGCCAGCAAGAAGACTTACCTCGGGCACTTTTCCTTCACATGTTTGCAGTAATTCTGTCCAGTGGGAATAGACAGAAGAAGAGCTCTGTTGTGATTGTTGTGATTGTTGTGTTTGTGCCTGTGGAACTGGCTTGTTTTGTTGGTTAGTTGCTTAGAGAAACTTCAGAGAAATTGGCACTGAGCAGCTGCAGAAAAATGGGGTTAACCTTGTTTATACCTATTACAGTCAGGCTGCTAAAGCATGCAAACGTCAGAACGATACTTTACCCCGCTGGTAATGAGGCACCAGAGCGCACTCACACATACACACACACACTCACAAAATTACAGTGGGCCTGAAGCTCAGTCAAGTGTGTTGAGTTGATGTGAGTATCCCTGTGACAGGAGCTTAGTATACAGTTTACTGAGAGGAAAAACAGCAGGTTGGTAAAAATCCAGGAGCCAGTGTGTCAGTCTTTAAGGCTGTGAGTAACTACTCCTCATTACCTGTCACATTATATCTACTAATTGATGAAACAGCCATTCTGGTAGATACTCCCATACACTTGCAACTACAGATTGATTTGCAGTAAATTAAATAGTAGCGGTACTCTCATAGGACTACAAGACAATCAATACACTGAGTCTGCAATATCAATTTGCTGTATAAAAGCGGGTACACGATCATTTTCATTGCTAATATAATCAATAAAAGAGCATTTTACTGAAACAATCAGCACTAAAGTCATGTGATGTTTCATTTTTCACAAGGCCTATCAGGCTCTGGAGATTCATAGCCCCACCCAAGCGTTAAGCATGACCTTTGTCTGCAAGGCTTGCAATCACTTAAATGCAGAGTCAGTAAATTTCAAATATGAGATCGGAACCACTTATTTTGATAGCAGTGTAAGTCTTTTGTCCCTCTGCGGATTAGAGAGCTGGAGTTTGCACAGAAAGACAGAGAAAGAGAACAAGCAAGCAAGGCAGTTATGGATTACGTGAGGTTTCATGTGCTGTCTCAGTGGGGTGTTGGATTTGAAAATCGAAATTAAATTGCGAACTCAAGCTATAAATGTTTTATCAGTTGTCACCACATTAATGCTGCAGTTTATTTTGGCTTAGCGGATAAATGGATGTTTTTTCAGTGACATGAGATGAATGAGGACAAACTAAAACGATGGCAGACTTTTCAGCAAAAAAAAAAAAAATGACAGGATCATTCCTTTAGTTTTCCTTAGCTGGCTTCTGGCTAACCCACTTTTGTTATGTTCTTGTTATCATTTAGAAGATTGTGGATTTACACAGTGCAACAAAAAATGGTCGAAATTACTTATGCAGCTCCAGTTGAGCTGGCATAAAAGAAACTTTTATGGCATATCTCCCGGTTGTTTTTCCCAGGACGCTTCTGTTCTTGCTGTTTTTTTTTTCCCAGAGATGCCTTTGTTATGTTTTCAACTGCAACCTTTTGTTTCTGTTATCAGGCTTCAATTTTCTTTTCAATTATTTTAGAAGGCATTTCACTTCATATTCTGACATCCCAATATGTAACACAGTATATTTAAATTTCATCATGATGGTGGTAACTTTACTTAATAAGATGAAAGCCGTGCATTTTGTGCTTCAAATATACAGAAACAGATTGACACAGCATGACTGTATAATGGAGAAACACCCAACACACATGTTTTATTGTGCAAGCCATGGGATTGTGTTCAAGTCTTGCTTGTGGATTGAATCAATCAGTCAATCACTTTGATTGCTTGATTATGCACAGCTTTATAAATGCAATGAAAAATGCTTATGCACATGTACCTTTGCGCAGTTTGTGTTTTGAACCTATACAGTTCTTTCTGAGGTTAACTGTGCAGCCAAATTGAAAAGCTGACCAATTTTGTCTCTGGGAGGTGACCGAGTCCAGAAGAGTCCTTCAGAGATGGGGGACCCTGCCAGAAGGATGACCATCAGTCATCACTTTGATAGAGCAGCAACATGTAAGCCATTTTGAGCAATGCTCCAGGAACGATGTCTGGCAAAAAACAGGCAACCCTTCTAATAATAATAATAGCATTGGGTTATCAAAGTTCTTTTTAGTGGCAGAGACAGAAAACAGGTCAAAACTGAGAGATGGATAAATGCAAACAAATACAGAGAAGTCTTCAAGATAACCTGCTCACAATTCCAATGCTATGAACACAAGAGTAAACCAGGCTATATGCCAAAAACAGGACACATTCTTGAGTGACCCAGCCAGTACCCAGACTTAAACCCCAAAGAACATCTGAGAGACCTAAAGATGGAAGTTTACAGCCACTTTGCATCCAATTTTCAAAGTTTTAATATGATCTTTCTGGAACAATTGGACAATCTAGCTGTGAAAATCTAGGAAAAACTTACAAAAAGATTTGCCACTGTAATTGCTGCCAAATGGACTTCTATAAACTGTTTTAAAGGTCAGAATACTTTTGTAAATTAAAGATTTTGTATTTTATTTTTAATCAGTTTCAAGCATTTCTAAATGCATGTTTTCACTTTGTCATTATAAAATACTCAGTATGGATTATCAGGACAAAAATAAAATTTAAAATTAAATATATAATAATCTGAAGTGTACAAAAAGCAAAGGGGTCTGAGAACATGTTTTAGCATGGAATTTAACATTAGGCGCCTGTAGTTTACAAAATCTGCATATATTTTAAAAGAACCAGATGTGAGCACATGGGGAAAAAAAGCTCAGGTAAACATCCTAGAGTTCTTCCACCATAGAGAGGCAACCAAATGAAAAATGCTCTTTTATCTCCTCATTCCTCCTCTGCCCGTGCACCAACCAGATGCCATATGTAATGCTTATGGATGGCCTACTCAGCATCAATTATAGTCACTGCAAACTAAGGCAATTCACTCTAAGTGCTATTGCTGTAGAGCACTAAGAGAGCTGATACAACTGTTTCAAAGGTCATACAGGGAAGTCTCCGTGTGACCCAGGCAGGGTCAGGGCAGGGAAACTAAATTAGAGTAGACTGTAGATTCCCATATACCCACTAAATCATGACAGAATTCATCCTGTTAACCTGAACCTACAGATTTAGATAAAATTATCAATTAATTTTGTATACTGGTATAATACATGGACTGTATGGAGTGGAAATTTTGTGTTCAGTCTTCTATGACTCTGCAGAGATGTGATGATTCAACTCTATGGGCATTTTAAAGCTCTTCTTAGTGGTGCTGTTTTTGCTGGACCACAATGCATTGAAAAGTGTTTCCAATTTTAATAAATGTTTACTGGCACTGACCAATGCCACATACCACAGCATTTAATCCTTAGCTGGTCTGCAACGCCCGTCTACTGTTCTGTCCTCCTCATCCATCCATATATAAACAGGGCTGCACGAAACAATAAAAATGTCTTTAAATGTAATGCAGTTCAACACAACACCGCAGAGCCAAATAACCGTAGAGCTGTATTTACTACTTTCAGGCAGCAAAACTTGATTATGAGCCGTAAAAATATTACAGGTCTGTTGCATTGGATTGCAGTAGACTGTGAATCAAATGAGCTGGTGAGACAGCTATTCAGATGAACTAAAACTACCAATATGAGTCAAACATGAGATATATTCCTGTACCCAATATGAATAAGACAACTGCAGACATTCCCTCTGAAGTCTGAATGCCCACAGCTGCAAATCTATGCAGCAAAGTGATTTACAATAATGAGGCTTAACAGCAAGTCTTCATTTGTCTTCATTGTCTTATACATTTGTCTGGTTTAACAGACTTCAAAGGCTGAAGTAATGTTAAAAAACATCCATCGAGGCACTGCAGCAGTGATTGGTTTGATAGCATGACAGCGGAGTGCATGGTTGCACTGTCTTCAGAACATTTAATCATTAAGATAAGAAGCCAGTGTTTTGCAAGACTATGTCAGATTTTAGAACTGACGAAAGGCATATATGTGAAGGTTACAACCGTACTCAATCTAGAATTAGATGAAAGACACGAACTGTAGAAATAGCATGATTATATAGATGAAACAAACATAGATATAACATCTTATCACAAAACAATAAAGTTATAAAATCATAATAAATCACCAACAGTTAAAAGACAACATATTGTAAAGATTAATTACATTGTCAAATTAATTAATAAATTACTTTTAAATGTCTTTTTTATAAACACATGCATATGTTTGATCAACTTTGTAGCTGAAATGGTGGGTTTTCTTTGTTCTGATATCCAGCATCTCCTGGGGGTGTTTTGTAAGAGATACTTTGTTGGGAATAGCTGCCTGCTGTGGCAAAAATCTCTTTTCCACCTACTCAGTACCAGTGCAAATTACTAATTTAAAACAACTTTGATGCATTCCACTGCAAAAAAAACAAAAAAAAACTGGCAGTGGTACCAAAAAGCTGAAATTGACAGGGCAGCACAAAATTGCTGGGCACAAAGCATGAACCACTGACATCAGTGGCTATCAGAGGGGCTGCCAGAGATGATTTGAAGATGCAACCCCAGATTCCCACTGAAACCACCACCACTCTCGATATATAATGCTTCAAAAACGTAGGAGACAAAAAATGTCTGATTCTCTGCAGGCACCAAAGTGCAACTGGTTCTGCTTGTTCTTCCCATTGGTGGAAAAGAGACATGTGTGAACACTAAGAGAAAACAGCAAAGTTGTTGCATTCTTGTAGGGCTGAAAAAAAAGCCTTCTTTGAGGGTTTGTCATTACAAGGGAACAATTTACGTAAAAGAAGTCACAGCTTCTATTATTAATATACGTTTCGAAATCAGTGATTACAGCTGCTTTTTTTCCCACTGGTCTCTGGTCAGATATGGTTGTTACAAAATACTGCTCATGTCCTATATAAGCTCAGCTCAAGCACTAGCATCCTGGCTGTGGGAGTATTTAATTTGTTGCATCTTGCTGCTCAGACAGAAAGTTAGATTTCCATGCAGAGGTTGAAAAGGTTTGGATCTTCATTCATCTCTCTTCATTTGCTCTGTCAGCTGACTTTTTAGATAAACAAACTGTGTCAGTTTTGTGTTCCCTTGAGTTTTATCTTATGTACAGAGGGTGCTATATTAATACCTTCAGAAGTTGCCATCGAGTTTAGGTCTTGCAAAGGGCTCAGAGTGTTAACAAAAGATGTTTGCTGTTCACTTGGGACTTCAGCAAAGAGCATCTAGATTACAGAAATAGCAGCCAGCGCACTCTGAGCTCAGAGTTAACAGAGCATTTGCTCTTGAGTTTTTAAAGCACTATTCCCCCAACAGAGAAGTTATGACAAATTGATTTGCTGCTGTGATTTCGCTGCTGTCAAATATGAACCATTTTCAGGAGTAATCACAGGAGAAGTAGGACATACAGCTCTGTTATTTGCCGGACCATTGTGCTCGGTGTCAGTCTAAGAAACTGCTCATTTCGGAGTGAATGGTTTTTCTATTGTAGACACTGATGCAGTAAGACAAAGTCAGGCTATCATAAATATATTTTCGAAGCTGTGGAATAAACAGCCAATCTGGAGCTGCTGCCAGTGCATCTGTGTTGCTATGTCTATTTCATTGTCAGCAGACAGCAGCGTTCTCATTACCATTTTATGAAGCCCACTTGGCAGAGTGAGTTTGGCAGAGTGCTGCACGCCTAAGAACTCTGTTGGAGTGAATTAATTTAAAATGGGATTCAGACACTGGCACAAGATATTTTTAGTATCTTCTCAGGCTTGGGCTGTGGGGACCTAATGTCCAGAACTCAGACAGTAAAAGGCAAAATCTGTGCAGGGACCTGATAACGGCTCAGGATCAAGAAGTTGGAGTCTGGAGATTATTTGCCTCTTACTTTAATACACTTCTCCTGCCCATTAGATTGATTTTAGATGGACCAAAAACTCTTCAATTTACACTCAATCCATCTGGATTTTTAAAATCAAAGTGTGATTCTAAAACCAGTTTTAAAGACAGCAGTAGAGTATTTCTTCCCCATTAAAACTAAATTACTTGAACATTCCTGCCATGCTGTAGCCTTTAATTATCCTGTTCGGTATAGCTGCGAGTCTTTATTATCGCTTGTTTACCAGGATGAATTACCCCAGTGAGACAACTCATGCCAGTGATATTCTTTACAAATCAGCAGTAGCTTTTAGTGCACTGAGAGATGTGCTTGTTCATCTGCTGGAAAAGATAAACCGACCAAACAGAGAGGGAAAGGCCAGAAAAAAAATTACAGCTCGAAAACTCAGCACTTTTAAAAGCTGTTAACCTTATCTCTGTGTTAGTGATCGTTGGTGGATTGTTTGAAATTTCTCTGAGGCGCTTATCATGCGGACAGGCAGAGGTTGACATTTGTGTGAAAACACGAGTAATACGCTTTTCAGGAAGAGATTATTCAGATTGAAGGAAACATTTTCAGATGTGACCTGATAACCTTTTGTCAAGTGTGTGGCTGTAGAGCAGAAATCCCTCAGATCTTCACCCACTTAACCTGTTTCAGACAAACTGTTCCTCATTATATCTCTAATGGTTAACTGAATGGCATTAGAAAAGAAGTATCCAAGAGGATACAATACAAAACTCCCCAACTCCCATATCTACCCTAACACCATTTGACTCATTATGGAGTGCTTGTGCAATTAATGTCACAAAAAAGAAAGCTCACAAGGGAGGACTGTAATCACACTTAATCTGCCTTTGCTTAAATGTTTTCTTTATAGGCCGTATTTTCTCACTGTGAGTCAGAGATAAAAAAAAGAGTGATTACCTTTTCATTCCTTTTTGTTTCACAAATTGTTTTTTAATTTTACCTATTGACATATTCACTCAGGTGTGGGCCAGAGTTGGAAGGCACACTCCAGGCCCTGTAACCTTGAATATCCTTTTGTTTTTGATGTGTCAGATTCTCAGACTGAACAGAGGCTGACCTGCCAGCTATTGATTGGAGGAATGAGAGATGCAATCCAATATTCAATATCCGCCTACTGTCATACCAGGCTGCCATGTTGACTATTTTGAGAGCAGCATGAGTTGGCTTTCATTATTTATGAGATCATGTGCATTCTCTTAATGCATACTTTATACAGTTAGGTCCATAATTTGTTGGACAAAGACACAATTTTGAAATTTTGTCTCTGCACACCACCACAGTGGATTTTAAATCAAACCATCAAGATGTGACTGAAGTGCAGACTTTCTGCTTCGATTCAAGTGGTTTAACAAAGGTTTTGCATTAACTGCTTTAGGAATTACAGAATTTTTTATACAAACTCCCCCATTTTCAGTGGGTCAAAATTAACTGGACAAACTAACATCATTTGCCGTCAATGACCTTCTGAAGTCTATTCAATTTAATTCATTCAATTCAATTTTATTTATATAGCACCAAATCACAACGGCAGTCGCCTGAAGGCACTTTATATTGTAAGACCTTACAATAATACAGATCAGATACAATCAGATGACCCCCTATGAGCAAGCACATGGCGACAGTGGGAAAGAAAAACTCCTTTTTAACAGGAAGAAACCTCTGGCAGAACCAGGCTCAGGGAGGGGCAGCCATCTGCTGCAACCAGTTGGAGGTGAGGGGAGGAAGACAGGACAAAGATTAATAGCAGAGATTAATAACAACTAATGATTAAATGCAGAGTGATGTATAAACACATGGTGAGTGAAAAAAGGTGAGTGAAGAAACATTCAGTGTCTAGAACCCATGGACATCACCAAATGTTGTGTTTCCTGCCTTGAGGTGCTCTGCCAGGCCTTTACTGCAGGCCTTCAGTTCCTGCTTGTTTGTGGGTCTCTGCATTTAGTTTTGTCTTCAGTAACTGAAAAGCATGCTCTGTTGGCTTGGTTGGTGACTGACTTGGACATTGAAGAATATCCCATTTCTTTGTTTTTTAGAAACACTTGGGTTGCTTTGGAGTTTGCTTTGAGTGATTATCATTTGCACCTGGCTGAATCTGAGCAGAGTATAGAGCTGTACACTTCACAATTCATCCTGCTTCTATCAGCACATCTTTATTAAACACTAGTGACCTGGTTCCATGTCTCCACCATGTTTGATGTTATATATTTTGGATTATGAGCTGTTTCTCTCCTTCTCAATGCTTTTCTCTTCCCATCATTCTTGTTCTTTTTGGCTTCATCTGTCCAAATATTTTTTTCAGAACTCTGCGAGCTCTTTTAGATGTTTTCTGGCAAAGTCTAATCCAGCCTTCTTGTTCAGCGATTTGCACCTTGTTGTAAACCCTCTGTATTTCATTCATGAAGGCATCTCTTGATTGTAGAACTTGACTTGATTCAATGTTGTGAAGTTGTTTTTCTTAACCATGGATATAAATCTGTCATCATGCACTTTAGTTGTCATCTGTGGTCTTTCAGGCCTTTTGGTGCAGCTGAGCCGGCCAGTGCATTCATTCTTTTTAAGAATGAACCACATAGTTGATTTGGCCACTCCTGAAGTTTTTTCTGTGTCTCAGAAATTATTTTTCTTTTTCGTTCTTTTTCTTCAGCCTTGCACTGACATCTTGTTGGGCCTCAAATTTTAAATTACAGTGAAAAGCTCTAAAATATAAATTCAAAACTTTGAATTAACTTCATGTGTTACGTCTGCTTCATACAGGCCTCACCAGCACATAAAACTTGTTTGTCAGTCAACTGTCAAATTACTTTTGAGCCTATGAAAGTTGGGGAATGCTGTGGAAAAATAAACTGAACGTTGAAACTAAGCAAATTTTTTTAGATTTATTGAAAGAAACCTTTGCAAGGGGATCAATACAGCGCAAACAGTTGTTACACCAGCACTGATACAGAAAAGAAAAATAATAACTCCTTTATGCTTGTGTATGGATACAGTCTTTGTCTGTTCAGCTGTAGGGAGTTTCCTTCTCACAGTCTGCCTGATGGCAAAGACACAGAAAGCACATCATGACCTCGAAACAGCTTACAGTTACTTTCCATCTTTGCACACACACTCTTTGTACAAGAAAGTTATACTCACATACCAATAGTACACAGGGATTAATTAAGATTAAATATGTGAAACATGAACTCAAAAACCAGTTTTATTTGTTGTTATTTATCGTCCACCTGGCCCTTACTCAGAGTTTCTCTCTGACTTCTCAGACTTTTTATCTGATCTAGTGCTCAGTTCAGATAAAATTATTATAGTGGGTGATTTTAACATCCATGTAGATGGTGATAATGACAGCCTCAACACTGCATTTAATCTATTATTAGACTCAATGGCTTCTCTCAAAATGTAAAAGAACCCACTCACCACTTTAGTCACACTCTGGATCTTGTTCTGACTTATGGCATAGAAACTGAACATTTAATAGTATTCCCCGAAAACCCTCTTTTGTCCGATCATTTCTTAATAACATTTAAATTTACAATAACAGATTACACAGAAGTGGGGAATACATTTCACTACAGTAGTTGTCTTCAATGGCTGATGGTAACAAAACTCATCAACCTTGGCCTCCCACACTCCATCTGCCTCTGGATTAAGGACTTCCTCAGAGACTGTCCACAGAGAGTCAAAGTAGGGCCCCACCTCTCCCCAACACTCAACCTCAACATTGGCTCTCCACAGGGATGTGTGCTGAGTCCCCTACTGTACACTCTCTACACACACGACTGCACCTCCAGCCACCCAAGCAACTCCATTGTGAAGTTCGCAGACGACACGACAGTGGTCGGGCTCATCAGGGGGAGACGAGTTTGCATACAGGGACGAGGTGGAGAAACTGGCATCATGGTGCAGCAATAACAACCTGGTCCTCAACACCACAAAAAACAAAGAAATAATAGTGGACTTCAGGAGAAGCAGATCTGACCCTCAGCCCATATACATCAATGGGGACTGTGTGGAGAGGGTCTTCAGGTTTCTGGGCCTGCACCTGGATGATGACCTAACCTTGAAGACCAACACCACTGCACTGATCAAGAAGGCACAGCAGTGGCTCCACTTTCCTAGGATTCTGAAAAATACCGCCCTAGCAAAGGAGCTGCTGGTGTCCTTCTACGGATGTTCTGTTGAGTATGTATTGGCATACGGCATCCCAGTGTGGTTTGCCAACTGCACTGCTCAGGAAAAGACAGCGCTCCAGAGGGTCATCAACACAGCACAGAAGATCATCGGCTGTGCTCTCCTCTCCCTAGAGGAGCTCTACAGGTCCCGCTGTTACAGTAAAGTCCGCAGCATCCTGAAGGACAC
>VUQS01004683.1:9950-32925 GCA_015108495.1 Heterochromis multidens
GTGGGAAGGAAAAACTCCCTTTTAACAGGAAGAAACCTCCGGCAGAACCAGGCTCAAGGAAGGGGCAGCCATCTGCCACAAACAGTTGGGGGTGAGGGGAGGAAGACAGGACAAAAGACACACTGTGGAAGAGAACCAGAGATTAATAATAACTCATGATTAAATGCAGAGTGGTGTATAAACACATGGTGAGTGAAAAAAGGTGAAACACTCAGTGCATCATGGGAAGCCCTCAGCAGCCTAGGCCTATTGCAGCATAAAAGGGAGAGTTCAGGGTCACTTGATCCAGCCTAACTAAACTGTGACAAATGAAGTGATTTTTTTAACACGCTACTAAAGAATTTATTCATTTATATGTTAAACATTACAAACACTAATATACTTATCCTCAAAATAAGAGTAACTTTATAGTTGGTGGCGAGTTGCCATGGTCTGATATTAAAAAAAAAAGTTCAATATCAGAAAATAGATGTCCAAGTGTGATCTAAAACCATCACATATTTAGATCTCTGCTGTATTTATAATTATTGAGGTTATTTATTTGTGCTTATGAAAACATATTTAGCTCTAGCAATACAAGTAATATATAGGCACTCATAAATTCTCACATCCTCACAGAAATGCTCACAGACCCAAACAGAAATAAAGTAAATATGAAGAAACCAAAGGATAAAAAACCTGTATGTTTTAACAATTCTCTATACGTTTTATTCTTTGTGCTTTCATGTCACAGGGCCGACCTGGACCTCCAGGTTTACAAGGTCCGACAGGTCCCCCAGGACCCAGAGGCACTGATGTAAAGTAGAGCTGCTACAATGTAAACTTTTTCAATAAAAGTTGCACCACAAATAGCATGAGATTGAAGGTGAAATATTTCTGGTGTTTTTCAGGGTCGTCCAGGTCCTCCCGGTCCTCCTGGGCCTAAGGTAAGATTAATAAACAAAGACAAGATAGTAAAAATACATTTTGAAATATTCTTAGTCATAAAATGCAATCCACTGAGATTTAAGTGACAGCCTCCCTCTGCTTTTTCTCAACAGGGAAATATGGGTTTGAACTTCCAAGGACCCAAAGGAGAAAAGGTACCATATCATCACTTTTTTACTACAGTTATGATCGGTCTATGTCTTAAGCGCGTCTTTCCTTTTACTGAATTACTAAACCTAATGTTGTGCTTTCCCTGCTGTGATTAAAGGGTGAACCAGGTTTGCCAGGACCTCCTGGTCCTCCAGGACAGGTTGGGGAACAAACAAAGTCACCTGAGGCGGAGATTCAGAGAGGAGACAAGGTATAGCTATTTTAAAGACATTAAAATTGATGGAGTCTTCCATTTGTCACAGTAATGAGGACTGCAGAGATCAAATTTAAATTTTTTACATCATAGCTTTGGTTGTTTAAACCAAGTTCAAAAGTCAGTATCTCTTGCTGACAGGTGGACAATCACATGCATTACAAATAGACTTTCAATAACCAAAAGCAAAGTGAAATATGGTAATGATTTCCACCAAGTCTCGGGATAAAAATATATAAAAAAAAATAATTCATATTTTACATAATGCATGTATTTTACATCAGTTTTATTAAAAAGCCTCATCTCGGCTGTACCTAATCACCACTTATAAAAATGTTTTTGAACATATATAAAATCCTGTTTACACCAAAGTAATAGATCTCACCACCAGAGTGCAGTACTTACCTATTTAAACTGCAGCCACATGATGGCAGCAGAGTATCTACACCAGTTGAGCAACACTGTATTATTTATTTATTTGATACAGTAAAGAATTAATGAATACCAGAAAAGTTTACACATTTGGACAGTTTGTTACACCTCATGATGATGCTTCAGGATCACTTAGTTCTGTCCTGTAGTTATACAGGAGTTACAGCCCCAATTCCCAAAAAGTTTGAACGTTGTGTAAAATGTAAAGCAAATCTCATAAGTATGTATTTTACGCACAGTAGAGCATAGAAAACATATCAGATGTTTAAACTAAGACATTTTACTATTTCATTGAATATATTCGCCCATTTTGAATTTGATGGCAGCAAAACATCACAAAAATGTTGGGACAGGAGCAACAAAAAGCTGGAAAAGTAAGTGGTACTAAAAAGAAACAGCTAGAGGAACATTTTACAACTAATTATACTAACTCACAACAGGTCAGTAACATGACTGGGTATAAAGAGATCATCTTAGAGAGGCAGAGTTCCTCAGAAGTAAAGCTTGCCAGGTTTGTCTGCAAAAAAAGTGCATCTACAAATGGTGGAATAATTTCAGAATAATGTTTTTCAACGTAAAACTGTGAAGACTAATATCTCATCATCTACAGTACATAATATCATCAAAAGATTCAGAAAATCTGAAGAAATCTCTGTGCGCAAGGGATAAGGCTGAAAATCAATATTGCATGTTGGCACTGCATTAAAAACAGGCATGATTCTGTCATGGAAATCACTGTATGGGCTCATGAATTCAGGTTAAATCTCTATCAAATGCAAAGAAGAAGCCATATGTGAGCATGATCCAGAAACACTGCCATCATCTCTGAGACAAAGCTCATTTAAGATGGGCTGAGGAAAAGTGGAAACCTGTTCTGTGGTCAGAAGAACCAAAATTTGAAGTTCTTTTTGGAAAACATGGACACTATGTCCGCCGGACTAAAGAGGAGAGGAACCATCCGGCTTATTATCAGCTTTTAGTTCAAAAGCCTGCATCTCTGATGGTATAGGGGCACTTTAGTGTCTATGGAATTGGCAGCTTGCACATTTGGAAAGGCGCCATCAACGCTGAAAGGTTTGATGTGTTTTCTATGTTCTACTGTGGATAAGATATGGGTTTATGAGATCTGCAAATCATTTACACAGCATCCCAACTTTTTTGGAATTGGAGTTGTACAATACGGGTATTGAGCAATACCTTACAGCAGACATGAAGACAAGAACTATATTCCTAAACACAGTATATTTTACAAAGTAGCATTGTGTAAAGCTCAGGTAGACACCATTGAACCAGTCAAATAGTTTCGGTTCAAACTTCAAGCCCATTCTGTGTTTTTCTGTTTGCTCTGAAGGGTGACCAAGGACCTCCTGGCCCTACAGGTGATCCAGGCTCACCAGGACCTCCTGTAAGTATCTCCGATCCCCTGAATCAAATGTAAATTTACATCACATTAAGGATCCCTACAGCAAACGGGCAGAACATTTAGGTTGCAAGTTGGAAGACACATGGACCATCTAGTCTTCAAGTGTTTATGGCGACTGTGCTGTTTATACGTATCTTGATTTCATTGTAGGGTCCCTCAGGGGGGCAAAAAGGAGAAAAGGGAGAACCAGGAGAGGCAGGCAAACGAGTAAGTACAGCTCCATACTTTCAAGCAATTCCTGTCACCAAACCTCAGGTATCACCTCTACATTGCTAAAACTTATTTAAAGTTAATTCTAAAAGCCTCAGCATGTGTACAAGTGCAAGAGCATCTGGAACTTCGTCTCTGACATCTGATTCATGGACTTTCTGAAACAATCTGGCTATTTTACGAGGTTTCCCTCAACATCTTTTTTGTGTGTATGCACGCAAGTGAAACTCCACAGTTTCCTTCAAGCTGGAATGCCCAAAATTTGTACATGTAATTCCTTCAAGACTGCTAACAACAGAGCCCGAATTCCTGGGTTGAAGCAGTGGGATGGAACCAGAAGGGATCTATGAAGCAGGGTTCCTTTGACCGTTACCAGATTGGATGTTCAGTATGTGTTCAGCATGTTGTCCTAGTCCTTTAAAGGCATACCGAAATCTTAACAATACGCCCAAAACTGTGTCTAAACCTTCAAACAGCCCTTTATAGAAGTGAATACAGGCTAGTCATGAATGCATACACTTTTTTTTTTTTTTTACTGTACACACAGTGAAAAAGTCCAATTTAATGGAGATTGACTCCCTTTTGGAGCCAGCCTCAAGTGGCCATTGGAGGAAGTGCAATTTTGCCACTTTCACACTGGCTTAATTTTTCAGCTCTGGAGGATGTTCCCTTGGCACAAAGCCTGATCACCTTTTTTTTCCTCCCCCTCTTGCAGGGAAAACCAGGCAAAGACGGTGATCCAGGTCCTCCGGGTTTTCTGGTGAGTTCTGCCAACAAGTTGCACAATTTATAATACTTTTCTAAAATTTCTTATATACATGTTTTAACTTTCTTGTATTATTTTTTGTCACAATCAGGGACTGAAAGGAGAGCCAGGCCTGCCAGGTGTTCCAGGCAGGGACGGCGAGAGAGTAAGTTTCCTCCACAGATTTTGAGAATTTGATTTTGACGAGTCAAACGGTAATGCCATGGAGTGTGTAAGTAACACTCTCTTATTTCAGGGACAAAAAGGTGATCGTGGATTCCCAGGTCCACCAGGACAGGTGAGTGAGAATTTTACATTTAATTATTTATGAATTATTTAGCTCATTCTTGAACACCATCTCACACTCTTCTTATATAAATACAATACTGTGCAAAATCTTGAACCACACCTCATTTCTTTATATTTTGCGTCTAATGAGCCAGACTTTCTTATAATTTTTTTTAAAGTGGTTTTGAGCAATAGTTCTCCAAATTTTCTGAAGGTCTTTCAAGGCCTTTCTCTGGACATTGGCTGCTTTTTCACTCATTTTTAGTCCAGTCCTTGTACCTGCAGATGAACAGTATCTGAAAGTCATAGGAAAAAAAATCCAGCAAAGACCTGACACAGGACCTGAGAGATGCACCTTCAGTTGATCCATCTACTGTTCACTGAAGCCTCATCAGAAATGGTCTCAGTGGAAGGGTGGCTGTCAAGAAGCCATTCTTAAGGAAGGGAAACAGAAAGGAAAGGCTGAGGTATGCCAGATTACACAAGAACTGTAAAAATCAGTGGCAACAGGTCTGATGGAGTGACAATTTTGGTTGAAATCTTTGTCAATATGTACGGAGGAGGTCAGAGGAGAGGTACAACAGTGAGTATCGACAGCCATCTGTAAAACCCAGTGGAGGCTCTGTCATGGTTTGGGGCTGCATTTCAGTCAGTGGTGTTCAGGATTTTGTGACCATTAGATTTTGATCCACCATGTAATACAATCTGGCTTCATTTTTTAGTGATCCCAAGCACACTGTCAGTGCAGTAAAAGCATACCTGTCAGAGTTTGCTGTGTGGCAGGCAGGATAAGGACCCAAATGCAGAACTCAGAACACAGGAGTGGAATGGAAAGGGAACCTTTAATGCTGGCTGTTCAGAATACAAAGTCCAAAAGCAATTCATAAGGAAGCGCTAACCAGGAAAAACACACATCTACGGAAACTTGAATCTTTTGTAATTTTAATATGTTTGTCTGAAACAGGTCTCTCTTGTGAATGAGACATTGAGTTTCAATGGGACTACCTATATAAATAAAGGTTAAATAAAATAAATAAATAAATCTCGGGAAACACGACACAGGGGAACACACAGCATACAGGGACAACACGACAAAGGGCAAGGGGGAGACTCAGACAATATATACACAAGGTAACGAGGCTAGGGGCAAGCAGGTGGTAAACACAGCGGGAACAAATCAGGGATAACGAGACAAGGAAGTTAAACTCAATACAAAGCACTCAAGACAAGAGATTACCAAAATAAAATAGGAAGTAACTAACAAGGGAACACAACACAGAGACTGAGACTTAACAAGAGATACAGGGAACAAAGGGATAAACTGAAACTCCAGGAATCACTACAATCACTACAAAACCTAAAATACAAAAGTACAAGAACTAAAACTAAACTCGATGCATACTAAGCAAAGAAGAAAAAACATAAAAACTCAGATTATAACCAAAACAGAGAATAATTATTGATAAGCCAGAATTTAGAGTCCAAACATAAACTCTGGGTCGGAGACCCAGGACCATGACAATACCTGGATGGAAAAACACACAATGGAACACTATCAGTCATGGAAGCAGTATGGGATCAATATGACAGAGAACAGAACAAAATGCAGCCAACATCCAAAGAAGAGCTTTGAATGTCCTTCAAGAAGCCTGGAGAACTATTCCTAAAAGACTCCCTATAGAAATTAAACGCAAGCTTGCCTAAAAGAGTTCAGGCGCTATTGACTTTCAAGCTTGCTTCCTCTTTGTATGAAAGCATAAAAAAAGAATTAATTAATTAATTAATTAATTAATTTTTAACTTTTGACAGCTACTAGCCATGTTAATGAAGCTATAATTATGGGACTGTTTTATAATTCAAAACTGAGCTGAAAATAAGGAAGTGTTATAAAAGGTACCAGTGAAGTCTCCATAAGGCAGTGATATTTCTCCTTGTCTTAATTTGATTTAATTAGATTCGTCCATTATTGTCCTTCATATTTATTGCATTATTTCTTTGTTTTAAAACATTAAAAGGCATTTGGAAAGTTTAGTTTAGTGAGTATGAGTCTTGTGAATTTAGTTAATTTATTTTACCATCCCATCAGGTGATTGGCGGTCCAATTGGGAGTCAGGTGGGGCCTAAAGGTGACCCTGGGTTACCAGGATCGCCTGGAATCAAAGGAGACAGAGGACCACCAGGTAAGCACAAAACACACAGGCACAAAACAACCACGTATATTATTTGCATTCAGATTAGTTTTAAAACTAGTTTTTTTAATGTACAGTACCTCAATACCAGGTTTAAGTGTAAAAACAGGCATTACAGATGAGATTGTGCAACCTAAATGCAATGATGCCTGACATGGGTGTAGAATTACAGATCATATGTATAATAATACATTTTAGTGGAAAGATTTTAATCTTTTCATCATTTAGTGTTACTAAAGAAGAAATAAAGGGGTAAAATTAATTATTTAAATGAATCAGTTAGTTCCTCACCCCCAACTGGTCACGGCAGATGGCTGCCCCTCCCTGAGTCTGGTTTTCTTCCTGTTAAAAGGGAGTTTTTCCTTCCCACTGTTGCCAAGTGCTTACTCATAGGGGATCGTCTGATTGTCTATTATTGTACAGTCTTTACCTTTCAATATAAAGCGTTTTGAGGTGACTTTTTTTGTGATTTGGCGCTATATAAATAAAATAAAATTGAATTGAACTGAACTGAAAATTGAAAGTTAACTGCATTTCTTTGCTGTTGGCTGGACAAAACAAAACATCTAAAGATGGTTGTTTTATAAACTAAACCATAAATCAATGAACTGGCAAGACTTTCAAAAAGACCATAATAATAGCTGTTGATTTTTTCTAAAACAATAGCTATTATTTTAGTGAAACTTCTGTAATTTTTCATAATTTTCTGACATTTAATTGTGAAAAAAAGCAAATTAGCTAATAACATGAGCTGGACCCTGAAACTTTGTCCTCCTTTCTCCAGGTTTTACAGGACCTCCAGGAGAACCGGGACTCCCAGGTACAGGTGGTGGTGGCTTGCCTGGACCTCAAGGTTTCCCAGGAGAGAGAGGTCAGAAGGGAGACATGGGCCCTCCAGGAATCTCTTTGCCAGGCTCCCCAGGACGTCCAGGGTCTCCTGGGTCCCCTGGTCTACCAGGGCTCCCTGGACCCCCAGGTGTTTCCTCAGGTCAAGGCTGCACCCCAGGACCACGTGGGGTTCCTGGTTTACAAGGAGAAAGAGGTTTCCCAGGAGAGACGGGCCAGAAAGGTGGGGAAAATGTCTGAGATAAAATCAGAATAAATAGTTACTCTCAGACTGCTAAAATATCACCAATTTTTTTTTTAAAAGTGCATTTTTATTGTACGATGATCTCCCCTTTTTCTGCAGCATTTTGCAGAAAACAGTGACATTAATGATCTGATGGTGTTTTAGGTGATAAGGGCGACACCTGTGTGAACTGCATAGGAAGTGTCAATCCCATCCCTGGATCTCAAGGACCTCCAGGACCGTCGGGATTCCCTGGTAACACCCCCTAAACATTGTTTCCACCAGATGGCATTAGCAAGCTTTCCTTTCCTTGATTCCACAGTAGCAGATTAACAATGCTCAGTGCTACTTCAGCAGTGTCATTAAATGTGACAATAAAGACATTAAAGTGTAGTACACTTGGGGGCAGACATGTTTATGGTTCTTCTTTTCTCTTCATCAGGACCTCCTGGTGCCACAGGTTTCAAAGGAGACAGAGGATTCCCGGGAACACCTGGCTCTATCGGCCCTGTTGTGAGTAATTCTTACTTTTCCATTCCTAAAATGTTATTCACTGTTGTGGAACAGATACAATTTGGCACTGATATGATTTTTTTTTGCATCACAGAGATAAGATTTATTAATGAAAGCCATAATTCCTTTTGTATACTTTGATTTGATTTCTTTGATTGACTTCTTATAACAAACAAGCCTGGGTGAATTTTCTTATTTAATCTTGTTTCTTTCCTTTCCAGGGTCCTTCTGGTCCTCCAGGTCCTCCCGGCCTCACTGGAGAGAAGGGAGACCCAGGTGATCCCATCAGCGTCAACGGTCTGAGGGGAGAAAAGGGTGACACTGGCTTCCCTGGACCACCTGGTCTGCCCGGCCTGGACGGTCCACCTGGTCGTGACGGAGCGCCCGGACCACCTGGGCCTAAAGGAGCTCCTGTGAGTGGCTTTCAGTCAATCTGTTCATTATTTATATAGATTAACCCAAACCTCCCTAACCCTAACCCTAACTAATGTATTTGCAACTGTGACAGGGCTCATTGTTGGTGAAAGGAGAACGAGGGCTCCCCGGTGAGCCAGGTTTCCCTGGTATTCCAGGAGACAGGGGTCCCCCCGGTCTCCCTGGCTTTGGAAATCAAGGACCTCTTGGCGAGAAAGGTGTTCAGGGTGTCTCAGGAAGACCTGGACCTCCTGGTGCACCCGGTAAAAACATAATTTTAGATTTATCTAGTATATTCCCCTTCTTCAAACTATTATTCAGACTGTTTTTAACTGAATGTATGTAGAATGTTTTGATCGCTTCACCTGCAGTTCCCATCTGACCGACTCAGAATCAGTTGATGTTTTGTAAATAACTGTAGCATATCCAGTGAAGCCATTACAGACATTTAAAGTTGATGTAAAGCCGAAAGTCAAATTTTGAGTCGAAATTTTGTGCTACCTAGGTTTTTGGGTAAACTTTCAAGGGTCATATTGCCATGTACCATAGGTGGCTGGTTAAAAGACGTTATCGTATATGAAAGGTCTCCTTTTTAGCTACTGTTTGATACGAGGCTCATCTTCTAGTAGTGATTCCTGCTCTGTGAAAATAATAATGCGAATGAGGTACCAATTGTTTTGTTTTTTTTTATCGAATGACACTGGTTCGAATCCCAGCTGGGGGCCTTTCTGTGTGGACTTTGCATGTTCTCCCTGTGCTTGTGTGGGTTTCCTCTGGGTACTCCAACTCCTCTTGCAGTCCAAAGACATGCATGTTATGTTGTGTACAAGTACATAAGAAGCACAGCTGTAAGACATTTCTTGTGTCGCTTTCTTGTGTCACCAGGTTTGCACACATGTCAGGAGGGATTTTGTTCCAATCTCTCTACAGATTTTATGTAGGACTGGTGTCTGAGACTGGCCAGGCCACACCATGTGCTTCTTCTTTAGCCACTCCTTTGTTGCCTTGGTGGTATGTTTTGGGTCACTGTCATGACCCATGACCCATCTTCAGTGTTCTGGCTGAGAGAAAGAGGTTCTCATCCAAGATTTTATGGGGGATAGTCCCTCAATCCGGTGAAGCTGTCCTGTATCGTTAGCAGAAAAACAGCCCCAAAGCTTAATGTGTCCCCCTCCATGCTTGACTCTGGGGATGGTGTTCTTTGGGTCATACTCAGCATTTCTCCTCCTCCAAACTCGAGTTGATCACAGAGAGCTCGATTTTGGTTTCATCTGACCACAGCACTTTCTCTCAAGCCTTCTTTGAATCATTTAGAGGTTCACTGGCAAACTTAAGATGGGCCTGTACACGTGCCTTCTTGAGCAGGGGGACCCTGTGGGTGCTGCAAGATTTTAGTCCATTACGGCGTAGTGTAATGGTGTTCTTGGTGACTGTGGTCTCAACTGCCTTCGGATCATTAACAAGCTCCTCCCGTGTAGTTTTGGGGTTAATCTACCACCTTTTTCATGATCTTCCTCACCCCATGAGGCAGGATTTTGCATAGAGCTCCAGACCGAGGGCAGTTGATGGTCATTTTATATTTCTTCCATTTTTGAATATCCGAACCAACAGTTGTCACCTTCTTACTAAGCTTCTTTCTAATGGTCTTGTAGCCCATTCTAGCCTTGTGCAGGTCTACAATCTTGTCCCTGACGTCCTTTGACTCTTTGGTCCTGCCCGTGGTGGTGGAGAGGTTGGAATGAAAGAAATTGATTCTGTGGACAAGTGTGCTTTATACACACAACAAGTTGAGATCCAGAGTATCTGTAATTGATTGATTGTAATATGTGTACTACATAGGCACAGCCAATCAGTGGGAGCCAGAATTCTGGCTGGGTTGTAGTGGATCAAATACTTATTTCCCCGACAGTACCTTACCTTCTTAGACCAGTGTTGTGTCTCTATTCTTGCTGGGAGGAAAACTTAGACTTCTGTGAGCTTGAGTTGCAGAGGAAAGTTTGGGCTGGGTTTGTAGATGCAAACACTGGCAGGACTTTACCAAAAGAAACACTTTATACAACACAACAAAGTATATTATATGTTAATCTGATTGATATTTTCAAATTCTTTATCTCTGTTGAAGTTATATCTATAAATTTTAAAACTCAGTGTATCACCCAGCTATAGCATGAGTTGGAGTGTAATTGCTTCTATTTACTGACAAGTACATTGCATCAAAACTCAAGGTTTTTTTTTCCACGTTTCACAAAATCCTACAGAGGTTCTGCTGCTGAACTTTGAGAATGCTTTTACTTTGAAATAGAAGGCCTTTATTAGCAGCACATTAACATAAGGAAAGCTTAGTGAAGTAGAATCCATATTTATTTTTCCTACACACTATTTGATTTTTATCTCATTTTCATTTTTCCTGCTATCTGCTCACTGAAAGCATCCAGCCTTTTACCTGTGTGTTTTCTAATCATGAAGGTGCTAAAGGTGAACCGGGTCAGACGATGACAGAGAAAGGGAGCAAAGGAGAAAGAGGTCGGGATGGCGAGCCTGGGCTGCCCGGTTCACCAGGTACACCGGTCACCATTTTGTCGTAAAATTATTTTTCCATTCACAATATCCACAATAATGCTCATACCTGCTGCCTGACTGGCTTATTTAGTCATTTCTCTTTGTCAGGTTCACCAGGTCAGCCTGGACAGCCTGGTTTCCCCGGTTTACAGGGACAGAAGGGTGAACCCGGAGTCCCAGGCATTGGACTTCCAGGACCTCCAGGGCCAAAAGGCAGACAACAATAAACAGTTCTCTATCTGTCCTCATTTTCTCTTTCTAACTCTGATTACTCATCTTCTTTTGTCCTCTTCTCTTTACATTATCTTCACCTTAACATCCGCTTCTAAATACAGCTTTACATCCCCTGCTCTCCCCTTTTTGTCACGTTGTTACCTTTTCCACCCTCACATTCTCTTCTTTCCTCCTCCAGGATTCCCAGGTGTACCCGGCCAGCCAGGAGCCTCTGGAGGACCAGGAAGACCAGGGATAGATGGACGCCCCGGTGAGCCTGGAGTGCCTGGACTGAAGGTGTGTGTACATATATATTTTAGCATATTTAATAGATAATTGTGAATACCAATAAAAAATTTTAATAACATTATTTAACTGTAAGAGATATTTTAAAAGGTTAAAATAACAAGGCTAAATTGCTCCTTACAGTTTGAAAATGAAATGAAATGAACATTTTTTTATATTAAACAATTTTCTCCATGCAACATGTGCTCCAATGAACCTTTCTGAAACTGAAAGAGAATTGGTTTATTTTATTGAACACATTTTTGTGATAGCTACAACTCATAGTTCTTGTTATGGATTAATATTTTTCATTAAATACCTTTTCTTCCTGTCCTGCACTGTACTGTTAATCACTCCCTGTGTGCCTGACACTTTTTTGTTTATATATGTGACAGGGTGAGCCTGGTTTTGGACTTCCTGGTCCTCCTGGTTTAACAGGAACACCTGGACCTAAAGGTTCCACTGGACCAAAGGGAGATCCCGGTTTCCCTGGTAGCCCCGGTTTACCAGGACGGCCTGGAGGTGATGGAGCTCCAGGATTCAAAGGTACTCTTCAGATTGTGTGATGTATTTTAGAAAAAAATCTAAGACACTAAGTCATATGACAGAACTTTGAGCTGACACTTTATCTTCTGTCTGTGCAGGTGAGCCCGGTGTACCTGGTATACCTGGAGCTCGTGGCCCACCTGGACTCCCCTCTTTTGGCGCACAGGGCCCCCGGGGGCTCCCGGGACCTCCAGGCCCAATGGGACCTCCAGGTAAGTCACATAAGGTTGGACTGTGATGAGATAACTGAATGTGATTGCAGAATATCCATCCATATACTACTGTTTAATGATGTTTCCTTTAAGGGGGCAGCAGTCCAAGCAGAGGTGCTGTTGGACATAATCTCTCTCTATGTGTTTCTGTCCCCGGGGTCTCTTACTAGTAGGACATGCCAGAGACAACTCACCCAGGAGGTGTCCAGGAGGAATTCTAGGCAGATGCCTGAATGGCCTCAACTGGTTCCTTTCAATGCAGAGGAGTGGTGGTTCTACTCTGAGCCCAAACGGCTGAGCTCCACATTATCCCTCAGGCCGAGCCCAGAAACACTTTACTTGAAGTTCATATCTGCTGCTTGTAATCAGTCACTACTCTTCTTTCAATCGTTATCCACAGTTCGTGGCCATAGGCGAGAGCAGGAACGTAGATCAACCTTATTTCCATAATTTGACTGCTTCGCTTTCAGGCTCAGCTGTGTAAAGCCTTCTCTTTACTGCAGACATCACATCAATCCATTTGTCAGTCTTCAGCTCAATGTTTCTTCCACTCATGAACAAGACCCAGAATTCTTGAACTCCTTCACTTGAAGCAGCAACTCATTGCCAACCAGGAGTGGGCAATCTACTCTACAGCTGAGGCTCTACATGGCCTCAGACTTGGAAGCACGAATTCTCATCCCAGCCACTTAAATTTGGCTGCAAATCACTCCGGTGTGATCTGCGGTGATCCTGAAGCCACAGAATCGGAAACCTTCTGCTCCTTGGCTGTGTCTAGAGGGTCAAACAAACACCAGGAGCAAGTCTGGCAATGTGAGCCAAACCCTGACTATGGGAATACAGGGACTGAATAGCTCTTAACATCGGCCCCAATACCGAAGTCCTCCCCACAGGACACACCGTGGGATTTGGTTGTATACCTTCTCCAAGTCCTGAAAGCACACACAGACTGATTGAGCAAACTCCCACTGATAGTGAAGTGTCCCTGAGAAGATTAGGAGCTCTCCTTTACTGAAGAGTGTGATACCTCTGGAGTTGAACCACTCCTTCCTATTTTGCCAATGCAGAGGAACTGTTCCCGATGTTGCAGAAACATGTCAACCAAGACAGCCCCTCAACATCTCATCCTCCAGTGGAGGGGATAAGATTTGCATCTTTAGTATCTAAATACCTCTGTGATCTCGGCAATTGTCCCTCTTGTCCTGAGATTCTGCTTGCCCCATGGAAGGCTTGTTAGTGGTCTGAGGATATCTTCAAAGTATTCCTCATACCCCCCAACAGCACTTCATCCCTCCTGTATACAGTGTGGGAAAGTTATAGTTATCCATCTTTTTAACCACTTTTTCAATTCAAGGTCACAGGGGGTCATAGGGCAAGAGGTGGGGGTCAACCTTTGCTTTTGTGTGTGCTTGGATTGGAATTGGCAGTGTTTTTCTTTTGTGCCTTATTTGTACTTGATCTCATGTGTTTACAGTTTAATATATTTGTTAGCTTGTTTGGCATGACCAACCACTTTTGAGTTTGTAACAGTGTTTGAATGTGATGTTGATATAGTGGTTGAGACTGCACTGCAATACTCCACTCTTTCCATGTGAGCATCCCAAAGCACCTGACTGACTCTTGTTTGGTTCATTTATAAGCACAAAGTGGGTGTGTTGGTAATCAAGGTCTGTGTACACAATATGACTCTTTCAGTGACAGTTACCACACCACTGAACTGTAGACGTATCCCGATCTGGGGAATTTTTTGAGACATCTTCATCTTGTCTTTACCCCCTTTGTTTTTGAGAGACAGAAATGTCAGAAATGTCACTTATCTTTCTAGGCTTTTGTACACGTCAACTTTGAACGGCTAGGTCTTTACAAGCACACCAGTTCTAAACTAACCATACAGCATTTCAAGTCACAAGCATGTTCTCCGACCACCGTTCCTTGTTGAATGCACATAAAAAACACAAACTAACCTCTATCCAACAACGAATACTCTGAGCATGCATTAATTGTTCTCAGAGTTCCTGTCACACTGTTTTTCTTGAAGAGCTTTGATGGGTATCAGAGTTTTCAAAAATCAGCGTAGCTATTTTAATGCATTATACTTTGTTCTTATTTTATCCGCTCTGCCCTCTGCACTTTGAAACATGCCCCTCCCCTACCTGCGACGCTCTGGTGGCAAGGCGAGAAAGGTATTGTAACCAACAACTGGTGCTAAAAGATGTCACATGTGATGACGTGATTGCATTTTAATGCAGACTTTTTTTGTATGTGCTTATATTTTGGGTTTGCATTTTAGTATTGGTTTGCCTATTTCAAACTTTCCACATCTAGTCTGTGTTGTGTGTCTTAAAACTAAAAAATACAAATTTTACAGTGGGCTCATCACCTGGAGATTAAAACCCAGACAGGATTCGATAAAAATATTTGTCTTCAAATAATTGTTAACCTGACAGTTTAAATTTTGTTCCTATAGCAAGAGAATAAAGTCATAAAATCATCATTACAGGGTTCCCTGGATCAGATGGCATGAAAGGAGACCCTGGCCCTCCAGGTCTAGACATCCCAGGTGCACCAGGAGACCCAGGAGCTCCAGGCTTCCAAGGTTCCCCAGGACCAATTGGACCCCCAGGATCGCCTGGAGGACCTGGACGGGACGGTTTGCCTGGATTGCCAGGTAAGTTGTCACTCTAATATCATCAAATTATGTCTGTAAATTAAAATCTTTACTTATATTGTTAGTTTTAAAATCAATAAAAAGCATTATCTGTCAGAAGGTGGTAAAACACAGGACATTTGTCGACATTTGACAAATGTCAACAACACATTATCTCATGAGTGTGTCATTTAGACCATAGCTAGAAACATTTGGGCGTACTGGGAATTCTTGACATTTGCAAACTGTGCCACCATGGCCAACATGAGCAAGACTTAATAAAATAAATAAATAAGGATATTTACTCTAATTTTCTTATATTTATCTAAAGAAAACTCTATGGACTTATTATCACTTCTTAACAAATTTCTCCTTGTGTAATGCAGCAAAAAAAAAGGCTGTTTTTATGGTGTGACTGTGAAGGGAATAATCCCGAAATGCTCTTAAATATTGGAATAACATGAGGGTTTGCTGTCATCCCTGTTTTGCTCATATTCCATGGACGCAGCACTGGGCATAGAAGTTCTGTCAAGGCCTTAAATGAGCTGTACCTTTTGAACGTGAACAAAATAGTGAGGCGCTAATATTTTAGTCTTCAGTACAGCCGTAATGGCAGGCACTTATCTAACAATACTGACATACAGTAATATGTGACTGTTTTTAATGTTTCATGAAGAATGTTCAAAGAAAAATTTAAAATTAATGTTGACAGAGAGGAGACTAACAAATTAGAAACTGGTATTAGTTCAAATACAGTTTGTTTACCGACTACCTAAAGACTTAAAAAAGTAATTTCACTAGCTAACTAGCTAATTAACCACCTTTGTATCTAGCTGAAAATCTGCATGACTGAGTATCTAGCCAGCTTGCAGGCTAGATAATTTACTGACTATTTTGGTCAGCTCACAAAGTCATCAGTAAAAGCAAAATGTGGCCAGTAAAAAACTGTAGATGTGGGACACATTTTAGCCACATATTTATTATATAAGAAGAAGGTAACAATTAGCAACGGTTGAGTAAATGACATCAGGCATTTTTTAATTTTATTTTTATGTAACTAAATATTTTCTTATTTGGTTTATTGTTTATTTTAACTCTACAATGCTCGACTGGCTGCAGGTCAGAAAGGAGACATGGGTGCCATGGGACCTCCAGGACCTTCTGGAGGACCAGGGAGCCCAGGAGGACCTGGTGCTCCTGGACTTAAAGGTATTGACACCCTCCATACTTATCTCAAAGGTCTTGCATGCCAACTGCTATCTATAGATATACTGTGCAAAAGTCTTGAGCTACCCCTCATTTCTTTGTATTTTGCTTCCATTGAGCCAGACTTTCTTATAATTTTCTTATAAAAAGTGGTCTTGAGCAACAGTTTTCCAGGCTTTCTGGAGGTCTTTCAGAGTTTTTCTTTGGACATTGGCTGCTTTTTCGCTCATTTTCAGTCCAGTCCTTGCACCTGTCCATTTTCAAAGGAATTTTTTTTTGTTTGTTTGTTTATTAATCCACTTAACACTGACCTATGAATCATTCAATCACAAAAAAGGCACCTAACTGAAGGGATCAACCAGTGTTGTGTCTACACATCACAAACAACTTAGCAAAGAACTAATTTTAAAATTGTATCTTTAGGCTCTTTGTTACTAGCAGCCTGTCACAAAAATACATAATTTGTTCCAATTTCTTTAGTTGTATATCTGAAAAATGCCAAAGATAACACAGTTTGGCAGGCATAAAATAGTATTTTTGCACTGACAAGGTGATTCCCGAAGAGATGTTTAGCCGAAAACTTGGCATATCTCAGCATGATGTGCAGTGTGCCCTTAAAAAATTGAGGAAACTGGACAAGAGGAGGACAAAAGAAGTTTTAGGCCTAAAAACTATTTACAGCAGATGAACAGTATCTGAAAGTCATGTCTATAAGAAACAGGAAAAAATCCAGCAAAGATCTGACACAGGACCTGAGAGATGTGTCTGGACCCTCAGTTGATCCATCTACTGTTCACTGAAGCCTCATTCAGTGGAAGGGTGGCTGTCAAGAAGCCATTCTTAAGGAAGGGAAACAGGGAGAAAAGGCTGGGGTATGCCACATTACACAAGAACTGGACTGAAAATCAGTGGCAACAGGTCTGATGGAGTGATGAATCCAAATTTGAAAGTTTTGGTTCAAATTGTTATATCAGTACTGCATCATCAAATTATATCCCAAATGATAATTTTTCATACAGCAAAAAAAAAGTAATTAGTCAGTACAAATAAAAGCTTTAATATATATTAAAAACCTTGGATTTGAGAGTATAAGCTATGAGAAAGAATATAAAGAACATCATATATCTCAATACATTGGAGTAATTCATAATATTTTCATTTTCAAGTAAATTGTGACCTTTGTTGTTGATATAATTAGATAGAAATTCAGCAGCTGCTCATGAAAGGACCTCCCTGATTCATATGTTATCCTACACAGGTGAACCTGGATTCCCAGGTAGAGACGGCACACAAGGTATTCCTGGTACTAAAGGAGAGAGGGGAGATATCGGCCTCCCGGGATTGCCGGGAGCAAATTTTCCATCACAGGCCATAAAGGGACAAAAAGGAGATCTTGGACTTCCAGGTAGAGATGAAAACATGGTCACTACCCTCAAAGAGTGAAAGATTTAAATTAAATTTTGCATGTTGGTTTTCTGCAGGTGGACCAGGTGCTCCAGGTCAGAAAGGCGTTTCTGGTCTCCCTGGTGACCCCGGGCTTCCAGGAACAGACGGCCGCCCTGGACTCCCTGGACCTCAAGGTATGGATTCACCCCTAATAGATACATACTAAATATAATTATACACACAAACAGATTTTTAACATACCATTTCATTTTTTTGCAGGTCTTAAAGGAGAGCCTGGCAGCCCAGGAGGTCCAGGTATTCCTGGATCTCCAGGACCTAAAGGGCTAATGGGAGACATGGGATTTCCAGGTGCTTTTCATCAAAACTTTGGTCCTTATTGTTGTAGATGCTAGTGATAGTGAAGTGGAATGTACCTATACAAGTTAATATCCTTCAGTTATACACAATATTTATTGTCACTTGTCATAGAACAAGTGGCTTAATGCTGCATTCCTTCTAATAGCCAGTAGGGGGCAACTCCTTTGGCAGCTAAGTTTAATTTTATAGAAGTCTTGATAAAATGTGCCTGTTTCTCACTTGATTTATTACCTCAGTAAATATTTTCCTAATTAATTTATAGTTTCAAGTCTTTTTTTAATATACCATGATGCTCATTTGTATTTGATTTGTAAATTACAGTTCCATTTAGAGGAAAACAAACAATGAAGCAGGGTATGCTTTCGGGTATAGCAACTTTGTGATTGACAGGTTTCTACACACTGTCTACACAGTGTCTTTGGATTATTAACTCCTTCTCTCATATACTCTGGCTTCAAAAAGATGGTGGTGGCCAAAGTTATAAAGTTAAGGCCTTATATTGGTTGCCCACAAACCAGTGATGCGCTGCTCTGTTCATTAGTCTTACTAAGCAACAGAACAACTGATTTTGTGTCTTAATGACTCTTTTTTTAAACATTTGTTAACCTTTACTTGCTGACTTCTCCCTTCAATGAAACCTCAGGACCACCAGGGCTAAAAGGTACACCAGGACTGTCAGGTACACCAGGATCCCCAGGACAGCCAGGACAATCTGGTTTCCCTGGAGCCAAAGGTGAACCAGGTTCTGCTGGCGTTGGACCACCTGGACTAGCTGGACTCAAGGTGCATAATGCAACCACTCAGATTTCCTGGTAAAAAATTGCAAAATATATTTTTTTGCAAAAGTGCACAATTTGGTGCACAAAAAAAGTTTTTATTACATCTCTTGTAGGGTGAGCCAGGCCAGCCAGGGTACCCAGGAAGTCCGGGACAGAAAGGAAACCCGGGATTACCAGGTTCCCCAGGTGTGTCAGGAAGACCAGGTGATAAAGGTGACCCCGGACTCCCAGGATTCCAAGGTAAATTTGACCCCAGCATATTTAGAAAAGAACAATAAGAAACTGAACAATAAGGACCAGTTGCTGATATTAAACTGTAAATACAGTATTTTATCTTTTAAAGTTACAGTTAGAAGTTATAAAGAGTGTTTTAGGCAATAAGAACAAACAGCATGAAATAAAAACAGAGTAAGTGATTCTGGCTGGTAAAGCTGGAGAGGGTGACATGTTTTTGCCATCACTGGACAAAAAAAAAATCCAGAATTAACTTAAAAAATTCATGTAGTCTGAGAGGGAATTAGACATCTGCATGTCATCAAGGTTCCCTTTCAAGCATTTCAAAAACTCAAGCCTTGGATGACATACTTTGGCCAGTCACAGGTCTTTTATATCGCAGTATAATTAAGAGGGAATAAGTCCAGTTGGAATTTAAGACATGGTGTGAAATAGGTAACAGGCAGAGGAGCTTTACCTGTAAAAACAGAGCTTAAATCTTGCAAGCAGCCCAAAATTAGCATTGGCTTGTTTTTAGTGGCTATAAAGTGCATTCTCATCAATGTGGAAGGTGTGGTGGCAAGGCTAAAAAAGATCAGAATCTATGTTCAGATTTCATTGTTTTTCTTGCTCATTCCTGCCAGTTAATGCAAATTTAAAGGCTTGTGCTGTTATTACACAAAGCAGTGTTTGGTCTGTTGTTTCAGGTTATTTTGGACTGAGACTAGCATAGCGTAAGCAAAGATTATATGCTAAAAATGTTCATCATCAGCTTTTCTTTTATTGGGACATCTTTTTGTTAAAACAAAGCTAGACTGGTTCAAGGATCTTTTCTTTCTACTCTCCTGTCAGGTCCTCCTGGTGTCCCTGGTCCTAAAGGTCTTGACGGCGGGCCGGGTGGCCCAGGTCTCTCAGGCTCTCCAGGTAGACCAGGAGAGCCTGGTCCACAAGGACTACCTGGATCATCGGGAGAGAAAGGTCAGGCAGGTCGGGATGGGATTCCAGGACCACCTGGAGTCAAAGGAGAGCCAGGTGAGTCATGGGGCGTCTCCTACAGAAAACATAATTTTGCTGTATGTTCAAAATTCCTTTGCTTTGTGTTACTCAAAGATAAATATTTTGATTAATTTTACCTCCAGGGGTTCCAGGTTACGGTGGTCCAGGTCCTGCTGGAAATCCAGGACTGCCAGGTGAATGACCACCAACTGTACTGCATATACATTCACAACTATGTTTTTTACATTTATTTTATTTTATTTTTTGCTGAGATTATTTTCTCAACAGTCTCTACTTTGTCTCTCTTTATCTGTTAAGGTGCTAAGGGAGACCCAGGTCCTCCTGGTCTACCTGGCAACCCTGGTTTCGCCGGCTCTAAAGGAGAACTCGGCTTAGCTGGTCCCCCTGGTTTGCCAGGTGCCCCTGGCTTTCCTGGGGTCCCTGGGCAGTCTGTGCCAGGCCCTAAAGGTACCTCAGGACCCCCTGGACCACCTGGAAGAGCAGGTAAAGCACTTGGACAGTATTTGTCACCACATGTAGTGCTAAAATTTGCTGTCTGGTTTTCAAATGATGGGCAAGTTTTACACTATCTATAATAATCATAATAATAATAACTATATTGTGTAATCAATATAAGAAGTTACCTGGAGCATGACAGTATTCTTCCGAGTCTTATTGTTGTTGCTTATATTCATCCACATGGTGTTGATTTTTAAAAATCAGCCACCACTTCATGAACTCCATTTATGATCATGAAACTTGAAAGAAAACGACTATACAAAAAATTTATCCTCGGGGATAATAAAGATTCCTTGATTCTTAGGATATCTCTGAATATTGCTCCAGATCTGTAAGCTGTGGTTCAATCAATCATCTGTAATTCATCTTGTCACATCAATGGGCCACTTCCTGTAATATATATGTGTATAAACATTTTTACAATGAAAAAGATCACAAAAGCACATATGGATGTACGACTGTGGTCGTAAATGATCCCAGTTGGTCATCTGAAGGTTAAAAAGGAATGTGTTTGGGTTTCTGTATATGGGCTTAAATAGCATGTTGCTAAAGCCTAACGCAACCATTGATGGATTTCTGGCAAATGTTAAGATATTGTAGCAGATTATAATGTTATTTTAAAAAAAGACAATGCGGTTTGGAAATACCACTAGTTCATGGTTCAGAACCACTAGCACAATCCTGTGGGTAACCTGAGAAAACCAGACAGCAAATGAAAGAAGCTCAACTTTAAATGTGAATGCTTCCCTCTTCTTGATTTGCATGGGAGGGTGTTGCACCAATCAAACCGCCGGTATGAGAGCTGTGTGTGTCATTGAGCACCAACACACCTGTCCGATTATTGTCAACACCAGCACCCTTGTCTCATGAGTAAACATCGGTGTTCTCTTCCTCCTCCTCGTCACACACCAATCACTGTTTCCCTCTGGGGTTATGACTACGTCCCAAAAAGTGCATGTGTTTATGCCACATTGTTGTGTCCACATTGTTGTGTACTTGTCATCATCCATCATTTCTTTATTCATCAATCCATATGTCCTCGTGTCTCCTCACCCCTTTGCCCTATTCTCTTGATCCCATCATGGGGGAAGCTGTAATCTGTTCATCTCTCCACAGCGAAGTACTGTATACATATTTGTGTGTGTGTGTGTGTTCGTCCTCTGCTGTGACCATTGTAATCGGTGTGTGTCCAGTGTTTGTGAATCATTTTGAAGAAAAGACAACTTGAAACATGTGAAGCAGAGACAAACCAAAAACACAGATTCAGCCTAAAACTGGGATTAAAGATGTTTTGACAAGGATTAAAATGCTGCTGTAATAATCGAATTACTCTGTTAGCATAAAGAGCAAAAAAATCTTTGTGTCTAGACAAGAGTTGTCATTGGTTTGTGTCTGGCTTTGCTATCGTACTTGTGTTTTGTCCTACCAATCAGTCATCTGCATGGATACTGTCCGTCCCAACACAAACACATGTGTGTGTATACAGACTGAGAATAAGCCTCACGCAGTGCTGGAAAGAGTGGACACTCCTGACAAACCCCTTCAGAAAAACATTTCTGGTAGTTTTTTTACAGGGCACTTTTTGGTTTTAAAACTATTCTCAGATTCATTGGATCAACTGTAATAACAAGCAAGTCAAAAATGAAATGAAAACAAGTTGGTAGCATGTGTTGCAATCTTTCTTTACGTAAACAAAAGATGTTAAAGTTATTTAAAGATTTGCACGCTAAAATCAGTATGTCATACAGATATGCAGGTTTTAGTTACACTCATCAGCCACTTTATTGGTACACCTGTTCAACTGCTTGTTAATGCAGATATCTACTCTGCAACTCAATGCACTTAGGCATGTAGACATGGTCAATGTGACCTGCTGTGACTTTGAACGTGGCATGGTTGTTGGTGCCAGATGGGCTGGACTGAGTATTTCAGAAACGGCTGATCTGCTGGGATTTTCCCACACAACCATCTCTAGGGTTTACAGAGAATGGTCCAAAAAACAGAAAATATCCAGTGAGCAGCAGTTCTCTGGGTGAAAATGTCTTGGTGATGTCAGAGGTCAGAGGAGAATGGCCAGGCTGCTTCGGGCTGATAGGAAGGCATCAGTAACTCAAGTAACCACTTGTTACAACCAAGGTCTACAGACGAGCATCTCTGAACGCACAACACAAATTGAAGTTTGAAGCAGATGGGCTGCAGCAACAGAAGACCACACCAGGTGCTGCTCCTGTCAGCTAAGAACAGGAAACTGAGGCTACAAATCACACGGGCTCACCAAAATTGGACAACAGAAGATTAGAAAAATGCTGCCTGGTCTCAAGAGTCTCGATTTCTGCTGCAAAGTTCAGATGGTAGGGTCAGAATTTGGTGCAAACAACATGAAAGCATGGATCCATCCTGCCTTGTATCAGCAGTTCAGGCTGCTGGTGGTGTAATGGTGTGGGGGATATTTTCTTGGCACA
>VUQS01004684.1:16495-29818 GCA_015108495.1 Heterochromis multidens
TGAGACCTTCATCATCGACGGAGAGTCTTTCTTCGTCATCGCTGACAGCTCTAAGGTTGGGCTTCAACAACAACAACAACACTGTAAATGTGTCCTTCTTACTGCATCCAGCCACTGTATGAATAAATATCCTCTAATTTACTCTTCCGACCACGTCAGCCAGTCCTTCCCTGGGTGTCCTTCTCTGCAGCATGTCGGTCTGTGTCTGCTCCTGCTGATTAGCTTGTATTGCCAAATGTTCGCATATGCTCTCACATATGCTTGGGGACAACTCAGGCACACATGCACATGCACAACCACAGACTGGTGTTTGGCTTCATGCAAAATTTGCAATTTGGTGCCTAATTTTTGCTGTGCCATAATTGTTTTCAGCTGTAAATCACTATTGAGTGCTTAATTAAAAAAGCGTGTTCCAGTAAGGACAAGTTTTGAATAAAGTTGGCTTGAGCTTGAGTTTTATACACCTTCTTCTTGTAGGCGGGCTCCACAACGGTGTACAAATGGAACGGCAATGGATTTTACTCCCACCAGTCACTCCACCCTTGGTACAGGGACACAGATGTGGAATATCTGGAGATCTCCAATAAACCCCACCTGATTTTGTCCAGCAGCTCCCAGAGGCCTGTCGTATACCAGTGGAACAGGAGCCAGAAAAAGTTTGACCGCAGGACTGACATACCGGACATGGAGGACGTCTTCTCTGTCAAACACTTCCGGGTCCAAGGTGAGAACTGCACGAGCTAAAAAGATGCTGTGCAAACTGCAATTGATTTCTAACACACTGGTATTTGCCCTGTATGCCATTGTTCGCTTTCTCATGCTAAAATTCGTTTAGTTAGTTTGCCATATGCTTAATGGCGGACTCAACATTTTCTTTGATGTGGTTAATAAAAACATTTATGACTCACACTCTTAGCTCTGATTTGTTACGCTTTATTTCCCTGTTGCTCAGCATGCCATCAGCATTTATTTTGAAGGCGACAAGAGGCGATGTCACAACCATGAAACCTGCCCATAAATAATTACTGTAAAATATTATGATAGTGTTTTCTTTTTGTCTTTCTCTCATAAGAAGCAGTTCACCTATTAGTGGCTGTTAACTGATGTTGGGGGGGAGAAGCTCATTCATAGGAAGCTGTTTTATTTCAAGGTTTATTACAGCTTCCATATGCGTACGGGACTCGTGTTTCCAAAGATAAATGATAGGGAATGAATTTGCAATTCCAACTTTATGGGTTCCACCTCACCTCAGACCTCCCAGCAGAGAGAAATGGGGTACACCAGGTGTTCTGCCTGCCTAGGAGAGACTCTCAGCCTTCTCACAACAGGCAGTCTGGGGTCTATACATAATATTATGAGAATATTATTGGTTTGCCATAACAGCTAGCCTAGTTAGGGCTGAAAGAAAAACTGAGAGAAAGCTTTATCTGTCATAAAACCAAAATAGCACCCTTCCCAGAGTAGCATCTGCATCCACTTCTTTCTCCCAAAACGATGCATAAGGCTGAGATCAGCCCGACTCTGCTCAAGAGCAGGCAGGGAAGGCACGACCTAAGATCACAGCATTACAATGTGTGAATATAAAATGAGTGAACGTGCATGAATAATGTAGCTCGAAATGTCTCCCACAGCTGAATAAATATTTGTAAGAAACAATGATTCATTTTGGGATTACATAATCTGTTTTTGTGAGCTTTCCTGTGTCAGATCCACATTTAGTAGCTGAATTTGCAAACTAAACAGCCCCTTGAAATCTTTGTCCTTTTCAAAGGTGATCTGTTTATATGCTTGACAAGATTCATCGGGGACTCCAAGGTGATGCGCTGGGATGGTGCCATGTTCAAGGAGGTCCAGACATTTCCTTCCCGTGGTTCTATGGTGTTCCAGCCCGTCTCCACCGGCAACTGGCAGTATGCCATCTTGGGCAGCGATTACTCACTGACACAGGTCTACCAATGGGACACCAAGAGGGGCCAGTTTGTCCCATCCCAGGAGCTGAATATCCAGGCGCCTCGGGCATTTTCTCTAGTTTCCATTGACGGCCGGGTGTTCCTGCTCGCAGCAAGCTTCAAGGGAAAAACTCAGATATACGAGCACCTAATGATCGATTTGAGTAATTAGGCCCATCGTCTAAACGCTTAGAACGCTCCTGAGTTTGTGGATCTCGTCAGTCCCATTTTAATCAACCAACAATTTCTACCTTTGCTCAAACAAAAAGAGAGAAATTTGTCAAAAAATAATGAGGACCTTTAGCTTAGTTTGTAGCTGAAATTAAGTGATTGAAATGGCTTCATTTTGAGATCTGACATCATTTCCATGACATTAAAAACACATTTTACAATCAGCTGCAGTGCCCTTCCTATCTTGTATTTACATCTCAATCCCTTAATATTTGAAAATGCCTTATTCTCCATTTGAAGCTGCGAAATCCCTGCTCTTCTTCATCTATTATTCAACCCCAAAGCTGTCACTGTTAGAAGACACACATACATGACTTTGCTATTGATGTCCATATAGTTTTATTTCTCTTATAGGAATTTGAAAGTGCTGATTACTTTTGTGTCTTCTTTAATCAACAGCACATTTCAGGAAAATTACCTCCAATGTAAAATACATTATAGACTGTGGGACATTAACCTACAATACTAATAGGAGTATGGTTTTTAAGCACTGGATTTGTTTTTGTGTGTGTGTGTGTGTGTGTGTGTGTGTGCAGGTTAGTCTCATTTGCTGTTTACTATACTGAAGGTGAGAACATCACTTTCTTCCCAGGCATAGAAATTTCATCCTGTCACATGAGCCCTTCAAGTGACAGGCTTGACAGATACCTTGTAGAGGATAGACAATCTAAAAAAATGTACAAGAACCTTTTTTTTCCACATTTAAATCTATGATTATAGATGTAGTGATGTAGTTAGCAATCTAGTAATTTGTCAGTATTTGAAACCTGAGCTTGATGATTATAATACCTTCCAACCAAATGCAGGTAAAAATTGGACTACTAGCTGAGAACTTTGTCCTTTCTATGGCAGCTAGTTGGCAGCTTGTAATTATTTCACCCTTAGAGACGAATACTTCAATAAATGGAATGACAAATCTACTAAACACTGTGAGAAACTGAGTTTAAAAAAAATAATAATAAAAATCAGTTTCCTCTCCGCTCTCAGTTGAACAAGACTGTATGCATGATACATTCATGGCGTTGATTTCTGATGAATGCCTCGCTAGAAGCATCCCACTATGTTAACCTCTCTCTCTTTCACTGCACCCTTGCCCCTTTTCTCCCTCATTGACAAAGCCATTGTTGTCTTTACTCCACAACGAAAAGCCAGCCACTGTGCCACACATACTACCTTTGCTTTCACGCGCTCCTCGTATTCTGACACAAAAGAAGATCGATGACAATGAAAAACTTCACTGACAACAATTTGCCAAAAAAAAAAAATAATGTTTACGTTTTTACAACATTGTGTAAATTATGTTACTTTTGTATGTAGAGGGGACCACACGTGATGCTTCTTGTTTTTTAGTGTAGAGTTTAGTGTAGATATAGTGATAAGATTTGGTGTAACATGATACTTCTGCTGTAGACTTACTTGTGTCAGTTTTATCTAGTTAATTAAGGACAGAGGATATTAGTTATTCCCTTGCCATCTTTTCTCATTTTATTTTATGTACAGTGGTAATAAAATACTAAATTACCAAGCTTGTTCTCTTATTGCTGTTTGTTCATCACTACTGACACACTGAATAATATCAGTCTTTATGAGTCAGTTTGTATTCAGCTGATCCTCTTGACTTGATAATAAAAAACCTATTCCTTTAAACAGTGGCATCCAGTCCCAAGGTGAAAACTGTACTGTGGGCACCACATGGTGGTGGGAATAAGGCATTCGAGTATGACATTACTACGTCTTCCCATTCATTAATGATGAAAAATTCATGCTACTTTACAAAAATACTGATGTCCAAAGTTAATTCAAGCTAAAAAAAATTTTTTAAACATTTCCTTTTCCATTTTCTGAGTGATATTCACTAAATATGATTGTGAAGTAGGCTTACATACTGGGTTAAATGACAAATTTATTAGACCACCTGTCATAAAAACAAGAAAACACAAATATTTTAGAAATCGGTCAAAAACTTGAAACAAATAACAAAGTGAATTCACGTTTGTTTACCCAGATTTGAGCCAGCATACTGCACTTCTCTGAGAAGTGAGAAATTAATCAAGCATGACATTCAACCACTAAAACTAAATTTTCTGTTCAGAAATGCAATCAAATAACTGCAATTCAGCATCTTAATCAATATATATATAAAATAAAATGTGCTTTACTGCGTTTTCTTTCAGCTTTTTTGTAAAACAGTAAATTTGCAAATTGCAAAATTTTTCAAATTCATGGATAACAACAATAATTAATTGGGAATCTGTGGCATAAACCTTACACTGAGTGGTGGTGTAATAAAAATTACATGTACACCTACATAAATTAACAGTTCTTTACACACACACACACACATATATACACACACACACACACACACACACACACACAGCTCTCTGGGAAATGGGCGTGAACGTTTGGTAATGTTTTAGTTGCCCAGCAAAGTAGGTTTGGGTCCACCTCTGCCCCCCTGTGGTTTAACTCAACACCGCACAGGAGTTTGTAACCTGCCCCTAAGATAAGATTAGCTATTAACCTTGTCTTCTCAGTCACTCAGGATACCAGGGAAGTCAGACGGTACTCTCTCCGAGGCATGCTGCCGCTCAGCTGTCGCATCTTAGTATGGGAGACTGTAACCACTGTACACACGAGCGGGCTTTATCCGTAGAGGACGACGTTACCGTGGCGCTTCACAAAGTTGACAGCCATGACATAAACAGCGGCTACGACCGACACGGGCGTGACATTGATGACGGGGTAGCAGAGAGGATCCATCTGCGGAGCAACTTCCGCGCTTCGCGTGATTCTGATAATGATGATTTGGATGATGCGGAGAAGGGGGAGGACGGGAGAGGAAGGGGAAATTCACTGAAAGTCAGCGAGGAGAAAACGTTGTGTCCACCGGCGTTTTGCGTCAGAAGCAAGCCCGCATCACCCGAAGGTAGAAACGCGCACGCACTTCTGGTTAGCGTAAAGTAGCCAGCGTCCCCCTTTTTCACCACTTTCTCCTGTACGTAAACTTTGTGATGTGCACAGGACGCCAAAATTCAGCGATAAATACACAAACAGTGACTTCCTGCGTAGCACCACGTTATACAACCGGTTAACGTCACGTATCAGCGATAACGGCGATATCACGTGTATGGTATTAGCCTATAAACTGAGATATAGTCTGAGTACAGCACGCACATTTTTAAATAAACCTAACACATCTTTTTGGTTATTCTACAGCCCTTAACAATTAAAATAGGCCTATCTGCTTTATATGGTTAATTACTTACGTAATGTTGAATACGGTTGTCCTCATATATCAAATAACAACTAAAATATGATAAATCTGTGTTCCCCTTACAGTGATTATGCTGGTGAAGCAGATGGCCCAGTTGTTTGATAAGCCAGCTTAACATTTTCCTTCATCTTTGAAAACTGATGCATGACTCTGCACTTTTACAAAAACTGGTCCACTTTTCTTTTCTTTTTTTTTTTTAAACAGGACGTACTTTATATTGTATGGCTGCTGATGTGAATTGTTCAAGACTGGTTCAACTAGTATAGGCTTTATCAGGGTTTTTCCACTGGTGTAATCCTGTACAAGGAAGAAGGCGCTTATATTGGAAGTTAACAATGAAGTAACAATATCAGTTTTGGTTTGTTATGACTATTACTTTTGTACCTGGTGCCAAATAGCCGTAGGACAAAAACAATCCTGGGTATAACAGTTAACACCCATCAGGTCCATCTGTATGCTTCATTTATTTATTTATTTTTTTACAGACGGTTAGTCAAAATAAGTAATGAAACTGTTATGTAGTAAAATTAAAGCAAATTCTTATTGTAAAATGATGACAACAAATCTTACAGTACTACAGATCTCCTTCCTCTCCAGTGACTTGGTACAAAGCTGGTACAAAGTTTAGAAAGCACATGGATTGGTGAGTACAAAGAAAATCCTTGTGTAACCTCAGGCTGGAAGTCAATCCCTGCACCATATCAGCTCACAGTCAGGCTTTGCAAACAGTACAGCCCACACTTAGGCATATCTTTAGTTTGTGGTTTTTGCAGCTGAATTACCCAGGCCACATGGGGTTCAATAACATATCTGCTCTTCACTTCCCCATCCTGTATGGAGTACTGTATCAAGAGCAACAAAATACGCTGCATTTAAAAAAAAAAAAATTAAATATGTAAGTGATTCTCTTCTTGGGGCCCCTCTAACATTCTTCTGTATTAGACCTACTTAGATTTGCTCCTTTGTTTCTGTTTTTCCACAGATCCAGAGAAACCAAAGAGATGCCCAGGCCTTGGTTTGTTCTATGCGTTCCTGGCCACAGTTTTCTTCTCCATCATTTCCCTCTTGGTGAAAACCATAGAGGGAATTCATGCTATAGAGATCAGTGCCATACGTTGCTTCTTCCAGATGCTGTTCATTGTGCCATTACTGATCTACCACAAGTAAGCATGGCTTTAATAACTGGTTTACGATTTACACATGCTGTATATGACATAATTAAGGCCATAGTAACACTCAAACAGCAATCTGTTTGGTGTGACTGGATTAAGAGGATAAACTCAGTGAGATGGCGCATGTCCTCGCCTGTAATTTATCGGGCATTTTATGCCCTTTCACCAGATTTACAGGCACACATCCTGGCTGCACTGTCCAAACATGAGGTTTTCAAAATATTGTTAGAGATTTGTTTTATTCCCCTCGCTGTCGTTGATGGAAAAATATGCCATTTAAATTCAGTGTGGGAAAATATTTTGAATCATTCTCCCACACGAAGTTGTATAGCCACCTAAAATTAACGTCCCATCTTATTATCAGATCTGAAGTGAAATCAAATATATTAAGTAAACCAAGTTGTAACAGACACATGGATTTGCTTCATGTGCCTGGAATATGTTATGTCACAATATATAGAATAATATGCCCATCGCCAAAAAGTGTTTTTAAAAAAATCAATAATAATTACTCTTAAGAAAGTTCATGAAAGGAATAAAAATATAGCTCCTGCCAGTCATTACTTTTTCTCCCCATCAATTTATTCCACTAGCTTGGTATGATTCCTTTAATACTGAGAAACATAACTTAAAGATGGCATTGAACCTACTCACCCATCCTTCTGTTCATCCTCTACATACATTTTTACTTTGATTTATCACTTACAGAACTGCCTCTACTCCCTGTTTTCAGCCACATCCATTCATGCATCCATCACTGTCATTCCCACATTACCTAAATGTATCATTTTCCTTAGCCATCCACAAATTTGTCATCCCTTAACCCCCTACGGTACTCACATTGTCTCCATCCATCCCTTCCTGAAATTTCAGTTTATTACTTCCTCTATCAGTCAGTGTAGTCATCCTTCCATTCAGCCATCCCTTCATCCATCATCCTCATATCTCTGCTCCTCCAGGACAGGTTTCCTTGGTCCCAGAGATAAACGTTTATTTTTGATGCTTCGGGGTTTCGTTGGTTCCAATGCCATGATCCTGCTCTTCTATGCAGTTCAGCAGATGCCGCTAGCAGATGCCACTGTTATCATGTTCAGGTGAGAGCTGGTTCAGACCTCATGCATTACAGATTACGTCCGATAACGTCGACACTACAAATGCGTTCCATCCTACTTGAATTTGACACCTACGTTTACACTTTTCAACCGCTCTCTCTTTTTTTTTTTTCCTGTTTAACTCTTTCTCTCATTGACCCTCTCAGTAATCCAGTCTTTACCTCCCTCTTGGCTTGGATCTTCCTGAAAGAGAAATGTACAATCTGGGACTGTGTTTTCACTGTTTTTACTCTGACTGGAGTCATCCTCATCGCCCGACCGCCATTTCTCTTTGGCGAGCATCTTCATGGCATTGAGGGCAACTACACTAACCACATCAAGGGGACCATAGCTGCATTTGCAGGTAATATGATTTGTGATTTATCCGAACATTTACACATGCGCAGTTGAGGATTTAGTTTGTGCTTCTGGTCAGGATTACCATGGCAGCCAGAGGAACTGAATGCATATATTGTATATAAAAGAACATAGACGTAGCCCATGTGACCATATTTGGATGAGAGGGTGGAGTGCTAAGTTATTGGCTAAGTCAAGCAAGGTTAGTTAGCAAGCTTCACCCATAAACTGCATTTGTGAGACACAAATAACTAAATACAAATTAAATACTAGAATTTCACTCATCAAAACCAGATTAAAGCTCTCTGGACACTCTGTTAGTACAATTAAGCACACAGCAAGCCATGTTATGCACCAGTGACTCAAAATACAGTGTTGTGCAAAAGTCTTGAGCCACCCCTCACTTCTTTATATCTTGCTTCCAAGGATCCAGACTTTCTTGTAACTTTTTAAAGTGGTCTTGTGAAATAGTTCTCCAGGCTTTCTGGGGTTTTTTTTGGTTTTTTTGGGGGGGGGTCGGACGGCTGCTTTTTTCACATTTTCAGAGAAAAGTTTTTTTGCTTGTTGAGTCACTTAACACTGACCTGTGAATCATTCAAGCACTTAACCGGTGTTATGTATCTACACATAACAGACAACTTAGCAAAGGACCAATTTTAAATTGTATCTATAGTCACTCTGTTAATAGCAGCCTGTCGCACAAACACATAATTGTTCCCATCTTTTCAATTGAATCTATGAAAACTGTCAAAGATAACACAGTTTGACAGTCATAAAATAGTATTTTTGCACCAACATGGTGATTCCCAAAGAGCTTTTAGTCGACAACTTGGCATATCTTAGCAATGTGTCCTTAAAAAAATTTAGGAAAATGGGCAAGTGGAGGACAAAAGAAGAAGTGGCAGGCTTAAAAATTATCTATAGCAGATGAACAGTATCTGAAGTATCTAAAGTCATGTCCTTAAGAAATAGGAAAAAATCCAGCAAAGACCTGACACAGGACCTGAGAGATCTGGTCCTTCAGTTGATCCATGTACTGTTTACTGAAGCCTCATCAGAAATGGTCTCAGTGGAAGGATGGCTATGAAGAAGCCGTATGCCACATTATACAATACTGGACTGAAAATCACTGGCAACAGGTCTTATAGAGTGATGAGTCCAAATTTGAAAATTTTGGTTCAAATCATCATCTGTAAAACACGGTGGAGGCTCTGTCATGGTTTGGGGCTGCATTTTAGCCAGTGGTATTGGAGATTTTCTCAAAATTTATAGAATTACGAACGCAGAAAAGTACAATCAGATTTTGATCCATTATGCATGCGGTCTGGAAAGCTTCTGCCAGTGCAGTAAAAGCATTCCTTGATAGAAAAACACACAGTGGAACACTATCAGTCATGGATTGGCCTCCCCAGAGCTCGGACCCCAACATGTTTGAAGCAGTGTGGGATCATCTTTACAGAGAACGGAACAAAAGGCAGCCAACATCCAAAAAAGAGCTTTGAATGTCCTTCAAGAAGCCTGGAGAACTATTCCTGAAGACTACTTAAAGAAATGACAAGAAAGCTGCCTAAGAGAGTTCAGGCTGTGTTGAAGAATAAAAGTGGTCATACCAAATATTGACCTTTAAGCTCATTAAGCATTGTACAGACTCTGTTTGCACATTTCAAGAAATCACTGCATCTATTTCCCATTTTCCTTGCAAAATATAAAGAAATGACAGGTGGCTCAAGACTTTGGCACAGTGCTGTAGCTGGTGACACCCAGCAGACAGCTAGCAAATAAAGGAGCCTTTGCCAACGTACCTGTTCGTTAAGCAGCCACTCCCTAGGGGCATAATGCATGAATTTTAACCTTGAACCTATTTAAACAGGTAAGTTATAGTGAAAGGGGGAAGCCACTTCCATGTTGGCTTCATATTTTTTTTTTTTTTTTTTAAGAGCCAGTAAGCTGCTGCTTGACTGAATGCATTACAGGGGAGATCCATTGCTTCTAGTCACTTATGGCTGGGCTCAGGGCTGTCTACTTTCTTTTGTGGGGCACGAGTAGTTTCTGTGAAAGAGGTCCTTTAAGTTTTAAAAGCACGGTACACTTATTGGTTTCTCACTGACCAAAAATTTGCCAAATATTTTATTGACTCACCAAGTTAGAAATTAAATGCTACTTCTGTAGCCATGTTTGCTTTTTCTGTTGTGCTAACCCACATGTCTTGAAGTAAAATGAACGGTGAATAAATAATTTGATTTCTTTTGTCTTCAGTTTTCTTTTCCTTCCTATTTTCATCTGTGAATCACAGCAGGAATGAGTTAAGATTATAACAATGAGTAAATAATCTTAACTTTAAATGATCACAAATGTCACATGATGAAACTCGAACATATGGGTTTAGGACAATATTTAACCTCATTAATTCAAGTCATTCCATAAATTTAATAATCGCTTTGCAGCTAATCAGAAAATACCTTTTATCTGTCCTTCAAGTCTAATGTGGTCCTCATGGATTTATTAATTCTTTAATTATTGTGCTTTTTGGTTTATTCGTTCTGTGTCTTCTTCATTGGTTAATTTATCTATAGGAGCGATTGGAGCTGCTTGTACATTTGTTATACTTCGCAAGCTGGGCAAGAGCGTCCACTACTACCTCTCCGTGTGGTACTACGCTGTCATCGGTTTCGTCGAGTGCATCATCATTGTCTCTGTCCTGGGTGAATGGAAAATCCCATTCTGTGGCCGCGACCGCTGGATGTTGATGTTGATCGCTGTTCTGGGTATCGCTGGCCAGACCTTCCTTACAAAGGCCCTGCAGATTGAGAAGGCTGGACCCGTAGCCCTGATGAGAACTGTGGATGTGATGCTGGCATTCACCTTCCAGTTTATTTTCTTTAACCGTACACCAACATGGTGGAGCCTCGGAGGGGCACTGTGCATAGTGGTGAGCACCAGTGGAGTAGCAGTTAGGAAGTGGTATAGCAACTCCCGTAGGAGCTGATAAGCAGATGTACCGTTAGTTTAACTATTAAGTATTACTTTATTTTCACTATCATCATCGCATGTTCTTAATTTACTTTGTATTTTACTTGTTATTTATACGCAAACCTGAGTGGAAATTTAAGCTCTTTGGAGAGTTAAAAGCAGAAATAGATAAGGCCCAATCTAATATGGGTCAGTACGAGCTTGAAGAATTTGGTGCATCTGTACATGTTGATTCTCAGAGTCAACCTGTCTAATTTAATGCCTGTATTTATTTTTGTATAAATCAGCACGTTTTTGAAAGAAAAAAGAGAAAAGAAAAAAAAAAAGGCATCTCCCCAAAACCGTATGCTGCTCCCTGGAACCTGTGTTATATGTACACAGTATAAATACAACCAAGGACATCCTATTTTTTCTTTTTGCTTTAACCTGAATAAAGTAGCCAAAGAGAGGATCACATAACCACATTATAGTAAAAAGAGGGTGTATTTGATTTTATTATGGTTTTACTATTACCATTGAAGGATTAACTTAAAAAAAAAAAACCTTGATCTGTTTGCGCTGATGATGCAATTATGATCGCTCTGCCATCAACGATAACAAAAGAAAATGTAGATTAAACACAAAAGCAGGAAAAAGCGCTTTAGTACAATTAGTCACTCTAAATAATATAATCCAATATTGGCTACAAGTTTTTACTGGAAAACGTGGTCATGCTGTACAATTTTCTCAGGGATTTCTCAGCAGGGTGTGGGCAGTAGTTTAGCACTCCCAGTAAGAGGGTTCTGGATGTAAACATGCTGGTTGACTATTTCAGGAGTTTGCATGTCCTCCCTGTGCCTTTGGGATTTTTCTCCAGGTGCCCAACTTGCAGGTTTGCTTGTTAGGTAACTGGTTGTTGGGCACACCCTGGACAGCTGAGCTGTCCAGGGTGTGCCCCGCCTATTGCCCAGTTTCAGCTGGGTTAGGCAGTTAGGTAAATGGATGTGTTTCTTACCTGTTAATAATGCCCACATTAGAATCTCCCTAAATCAAACCCAATGACCCTGCCAATGTTATTCCTTTTCTATTGCTTTACAATATTTAAAGTGCCTTATTTAGAAAAGCTTTCCTTAATAGAGCTGCTCAGTAACCAGCAACTTGTAGTGGGAAGCTGTCGGATAACTGTGCAAATACACATGAATATTAATAAGAAGTCGGGTGCTAAGAGAATGATGTACCTAAGACACTTACCCCCTTATCCTGATTTCTTTATCAGCACAAGAGTCAGTCGACTATAGCACCTCATGTCATCTCAGCATGCAATTAGTGTCTCAGCAGTTCAGAAATATCTTTTCTGTGATGCTAGAAGTGGGATGTCATTTGCACTTTGTCTCTGTCAGAGGGTAGACAAAGTGTAAGTAGGCTGCCACTATAATTCAGCAAATCAGCTGGTAAACAATTGTGCACAAGGAGTGCTTCAGATATCTTACAATAATGTCTTTGTCATTTATTTCAAGGAGCTAAAGCAGAACGGTGAGAGGTGAAACGACATAATGAAGTGCAGGTTTGTTAACATAACCGTGCTCATCAGGTACTTCTCATTACATAGCTGAATAGCTGCAAAACAGTTACACTTTGTCTTCTAGTTTAAAGGCAGAGGTTGAGGTTTAGGCCTAGCAGTATCATTGTTTTTGTTTTTTTGTTTTTTAAATGATAGTCTCAGCGACTCAATACTGGCATCCAAGATTCTGGATGTTTGTAGTCACCTTGTGATTATAAGTAGATATCTTGAGTCCAGAGGCGTTCAGCTGGTCAAACAGTTTTTAGATTTTTAGTTAGTTTATAAAATCCCAACAAATATTGTAGAGACTTGAAATATTTTAAAGCAGAAATATATGGGCTGCTCTGCTAAAAGCGGTTGCCTTTCTCCTTTCACGCTCAAACAGTGTTTTGCCATCACTGATGTATGAACGAAACCCCTGAAATACATTTATGTCAAGAAATGTGGATTTCCAGCACAGCTGTCTATACACTCTGTGTTTGTATCTGGTATGCATTATTCTGGTATTTTTAACATGCAACAACAAGTTTCCCACTGGCATGGCTGGCAAAGTAATTTTTGCAACTGCAGTCCTATATTTGACACAACTTAATTGGGTCCAATACAGCTGGAACGGGAAAGCAATTAGTGGTGCTAGACTGCTACTCTATGTCCTGCAGTGTTGTCTTTGCTGTTTTTCACACTCTCCTCTTTCTGTTTTTTTTTTTTTTTTTTTTTTTTAACTTTTTAAAAATTT
>VUQS01004686.1:5119-16537 GCA_015108495.1 Heterochromis multidens
TCCTGGTCAAGAACTACCTCCAGAAAACCAAAGTAAATGTTATTTACCGACCTGCACAAAGCCCTGACTTGAATCCCATTGAAAATCTATGAGGTGAACTGAAGACCAAGGTCCATGCCAGAAGACCATCAAATCTGAAGGAGCTTGAGAGATTTGCCAAAGAAGAATGGGCTAGGATTGCTCAGGAGACGTGTGTGAGACTTGTTGAAAACCACAACAAACGACTGCAGCTGTTATTCAGCAAAAAGGATACACAACTGACTATTAGTGTCAGGGGAGCTAATAATTTTGACCCTCGTAGTTTTTGATTTTGGTGAAATTATTTTGTTACTGTGTGCAAAGTAAAATAAAGTGAACATCCAAAATAAAACTAGGAGGTTTGGAAAAGCTGTGTTAAAAATTCTTTGGTCTGTTTAACAGTACTTGGGGAAATACTTAAAAAATGAAATTTTCATAGGGGGACTAAATATTCTGTCCTCATGTGTAGAACAATGGCACAAAAAGTGTGGAATTTGGTCTATGTTTCAGAATTGTTGCACCTCTAGAGCTGAGGTGTTTATATAATTACAGTTTTTTTATAACCAGAGACAAAATCTCTCTCCAACACGCTTCTTCTCACCAGTTAAGAAAATCTGACTTCAGTTTTATTGCATCAATCTCAATTTTTTGAAAGACTTCTATTACAGTCTGTTCGACTACCCTTCGTGTTGAAAACTTATACTCTCTGTGCATCAGAATAAGACTACAATGGCTCCTGTCCAAGCATCAGTATGTAACGAGTTAAGTAAGACCTGAGATGTCTCAGGATGTAAGTGCAGATATTTTTCACAACCTGTAACTCAAAGAAAGAGACAAGTTGCTAGCACCACCAAAAACAAAGAAAAACACAGCAAATCCCAGAAGTTAAAAGAGCTGATCAAACTTGCTGCTATCCACAAGGATGATGTGGCCACAAAACACACAGCCCACATGCTACAAAGAGAATGGCACTCTGGCACTGGGGTTCTCCTCTCCAAATGCTTAACTACTCTCCTGCCTTAGAGTGAGCTTGGGAAATACCTAAGGCCTTAATCACACAAGAGTAAAAATAGAACAGCAACCTCTGTGCAACCAGGTAAAAACAAGTGGTTGGCAAGTGACTGCACTGAATTTTTTTGCTGAGACTGATTACAAGTAGTTGCAGCGACCAACTGGTCACCCAGAGGTTGAGCGCGCAGGACCCTCAACCTCTGGGCGACCACTTTTGGTTGCAAGATGATTGTATGTGTTGCCTGGTGGAAGGCAGCCTGTTTTGGTCCGACCCAGACTAACTACAGTCACTCACAAACAGATTGGCAAAGGTTTGCAATTGATCACCATCTAATTTATAAACGCAGACAGATTGACTCTGACTGATTACAACATGTTGGCAGTCTCCACCGATGAGTGCAACTCATCTGCTCCATCCAATAATGAAACAGACAAACCTGAGTTACTAAAGGTTGTGGCAATTTACTGTAAATTGTGCTAAAAAGCATTTCTTATTTTGTGCCAGATATGGGTGTGATAGTTGCCACTAGGAGTATTTATTTGGAATGAGAGGCAGATTGAGTGAATATTAGAATATCTGACACAGCTGGATGCCTCAAAGGTGTGAGCGTAGTACCAAAACTTTGGCTCTGTCCTATTGCTCTTTACTCAGTCTGCACTCTGAGTGTTCAGAGCTGAGCCCCACAGAGCAGAACTGAACCGAACCTAACGAAGCGTGAGAAGAGGGGAGGAGGAGAATCCCGATGGAAAATGCATACAAGGATACATCTAGTTTTCCTTTTTTCAGAAACCTTGGCATCATTTTGACAGTGATCTCAGTTTTGATGGTCATATTAATAAGGTCACTAAAACTGCTTTTTATCTCTTGAAAAATATATTCAAAGTCAGAAAATTCTTATCTCAAACTGACTCTGAGAAATTGGTCCAGTCATTCATATCAAGCATGTTAGATTATTGTAATTGCTCTATTTGCAGGATTATCCAAATCATCAGTAGACCACTTCAATTATTACCCCGGTACTGAAGTCACTTCACTGGCTCCTAGTTCAATACAGAATTACCCTTAAAATTCTTCTATTAGTTCATAAAGTTATCAATGGTTTGGCCCTCCAGTACATCTCTGATTTGCTCATTGTCTCTCTTAGGTTATCAGGTGCAGATCTTTTAACTGTCCCCAGAATGAGATCTAAGTGTGCTGAGGGTGCCTTCAGTTACTGTGCTCTAGTTCTTTAGAACAAGCTGAGGTCAATTATGTCTGTGCCTACATTCAAAAACAGACTCAAAACCTTTTTGTTCTCACAGGGCTACATTCAATACCTGTGTGTGTGTGTGTTAACTTGTATTTTACTTCTTTGTAACATTTTATTTTGCTGTTTTCATTGTAAACCTACATAGGTTTTTATGTTTTTATCTTCTGTGTTAAGCACATTGATGAGATGTGCTATGTAAATAAAATTTCCATTGCCATTTTTACAGTGAGCAGAACAAGTTCCAGTGTTTCAGGCTTTTAGTCACATTTCTATACAGAGATCAGTACACAATGAAAACACGTTTCTCTGTCTTTTCTATGTGCATACGTGGAGCAACCTTCATGTTTCTTTTTTTTAATTTTTACTTTTTTACTTTTTTTGTTACATAACACGTGTCTGTCAAAATGTAGCTATTAATGGGACTGTGTTAATGTGTTAGATTAATGTCTTAATGTTACAATATGTTAAGGTTAGTTAAATTAAATGTTAAATTAATTAAAGTTAAATTAACATGCAGAATATTCCCCGTCACAGGCTTTCCTCTGCAGACACAATTGCAGTCAAATGCAAGAATACAAACAGTGCCACTTAACTTCAATATTTAATATGAAACAATGCTGTCAGTTTAAAGAAAAAATAATATCACACTACAGCAGGTTGCTAACAGTCTGCATTGATATATTTTTTCTGCTTTCCTGCAGAGCATTATCTGCATCTCCATACAGGGAAGGAGGCATCTTGTTTCAGAGTTTGAGAGTTAATGAATATGTGAAAATAATTCAGCTCTGTAACATGTTTTGCAGCCTTAAGTTCTGTGAATGGTGCAGTGAATGATGGTCAGGTTAGGGTTGATCTTTTTAAACACTGATTTCAGGTTTGTAGAGGATTTTGTTAGTACATTACTCACTTCCTCATTTTTGAGCCACAAACTTACCCCACTCTTGGTAGAATGCTGGTCTACCAGCATTGAAACGAAGTAGCTGCGTCTGTTTGTTTCTAAATGTATAAATTATAAATTTGCCCCATTTAGATCTGGCCAGTCTGTGACTGAGAAAGTTGCACCTGGTGTGTGGATTTGTTCAACCCGCTGGTGGTGAGTCCACCCCTGGCTCTGGTACGACACTACATGTCTGATGTAGACGGAAACCAATTTGAGATTTATCACAGTTAATCGCCATATTGTCGCAGATTGCATGTAAAACTGATAGCAGACTGACTCTGTCATATTGCCATTTTATCTTTATTTTATTGCTGTCTTGACACACCAAAGTTGTTTCAAAGCACCTGACTGTGAGTGGTCTTAGACCTGGTCCCTATCTTCAAAGTGACCTTTTTAAACACAGGGAGTCTCTGTAATTTTGGTTGCACAGCGGTCTCCAACCTCTGTTTTTTCTAGTGTGTCTGTAGCCTAAGGCAGGGGAGAGAGAGCAAAACACACCCACATAGGCAAAACTGCAGTAGGCCCTGCTAACACAGCGGAATAGAAACAAAGGCGGCCAAAATGACAGAATGAAGCACCTTGATAACAGCAACCCACTGCAAGTAGTGCCCTGGACAGCATCATTATTTTTCTTAAATTGATTTGCCATATTTCATCTACAAGTACACAGTAATCTCGCTTCTGAAATTACTATGAGAAAAGTAATTCAACAATTTACACAAATTGAAAAGTCCCAGTAATATTACTGCTGGAACCACAGAAGCAATTTTGATTACCCAGAAGAAACAACACTTAGAATTTGTTCAGAGTAGGAAAACAGATGCAAAACACATATACCTCCTGCTTATTTCTATAGGTATATAACTAAAAACAGCTTTAAACATTTTAGAAACAGTTGTAAAGATTGAGAGCAATAGTGAGATGTGAAAATTGTTGACATGTGGTTTAAACAGGAGCCACAAGTAAACATAATCTGTTATTAACATGCAGTTGATCTGTGCAGTTAGCATTTCCCAATACTACCTATGCCAGTTGGATTTGATGTTGAGCATTTCAACAGAGTGAGGTTTTTCATTTTTCTTTACTGTAAGGTTCTCAGCACTGACCTGTCAATCAAACTGTGTTGGCGTACGTTACTTTTGATGGTGTTGCTTGAATTTCTGTAGGTGGCATTTGTTCTCAGTCATGGTTTATACTGCTGTGCACGCTAACTACACTCTTCTTTGTTCTGTCACAGACCCACAAGACTTACTTTTTTCAGTTTCACTACTTTTCTGTCATAATTTTGTATTCAGAACCTAAACTTTGACCTTCTTTCTTTCAAACATACTCCCACTTTATTAGTACCTTGTTCAGTGGTTTGTCCTAGCTAACACCCACACATACATCAATAGACTTAGATTTCCTTTTCTCCCTTAATTTCCCTCTCTAACCTTTTTACCTCATAGCAATACACAGAATCCATCAGGAAGAGGTCAGAGGTTCAAATGGTGCCCACACATCTCTCGCCTTCACCTCCAGGGAATTCTAAAGGGGTAAAAAAGGTGTCATTTTAGCACCAAAGTGAGCCGAGTCCAATATTAATAACATTAGGTGAAGTTAATAGGCAGGCATAATTCTCCAGACACAGATGACTTCATTGGAGAAATTGGCCTAGAAACATTTAATTTAAGTCCAAATTACCATGGAAGTTCCTCATCCTGCTGGCTGTTTAACAGAAAATGGCAGTGCAGGTTACGATGAAGCACACAAAGAGGGGAAATAATTGAAAAGTATTGTCCTTCAGGAAATATAAATGGGGTGAAAAAGACAAGAGAGACGGATCAAGAAGGGAAGAGAACAAAAAGACATGTTTTAGAAATAATAAATGTGCTAAAGCCAATAGCAAGGTAAACAGCAGGAAAAAAGATGAATAAAAACAAAGTAGGAGGGCGGCAAGAATGGAACATGAGTTGGATGACAGAACGGAGGAGGGGGATGTTGATGTCGACCGCACAAGAGAAGATGTCTGTTTATATGTGTGTGAGAGGGAAAATAATATTAAAACGGACATATTGGTTAGAAACACTTGCACTACCTTAAACATACATATTCTAAAGCAACTTTCAAAGTTTCTTTTTTGATCTGAATACGATTACAACAAAAACAGCCCTTGTTGCACAAACCTGAATAATTCACTGTCTTTAGTTCTTGCAAAGTGGAAGCAGCATGGTGGCCACAATTGAACTAGACAGTGAGGGCACAGTTCCAGCTGTGCCTCCTGCTTTAGAAACCCTCACTTGAAGCATCTTTGATGTGTCGTGATCTCTCTGTAAAAGCACAACAATAAACGTAAACAGCTTAGTTAATTAATTTTTGATGAGGTACTTTTGTGTCTCTGCAGCCTTTGCTCATAGACACTTAAGTTGGGTCGAGGTTAGGGAGCTGGGAGAAAGAAGAGTGCTTTATTAAAATTTATGTCATGCATTCAACTTTCAAAAGGTCCCCACAAGCCAGCCATTCATGGTTGCTGACTAGCAACATCTTGTGCCCTTTGATGAACTTTTGTCTACTTGCAAAGGAAGCTGTTAGGCAAATAAACTGCGTTACAACAACTGTGATTTTCAAATTTATGCACTGTAACATTGAATATATATCTGCAAGCCCAGTTTCTACCAGCATGTCATCTTAGCAAATGATCATACCTGTAAAATCATCTATTTTAGCTTAACCCTAAGATGCATAAGTGGGTCAAAAATGACCCGGTGAGGTTGTTTTCCTGCAAATATCTTCATAATGAAAAGTTGTTATCATTTCATATTCCAGCTATTCCTCAAAAAACATGTTATTGATAACATGTAATTTAAATTTTTAACTTACTTTTTAGACATTTTACAAAATCATGGTTTTTGTGTTACTACCCCAAGCTTTCGTAAGTGGGTCAAAAATGACCTGCATTAATTTCCTATGGAATTTCATAGGAACCTTTGATTCTTATCAACTGTGACTGTTAGGAATATATATTTTGTGGACCACACAGTGTCACCTCTTAAGAAGATTATTTTGCACAGCAAGAACTAACAAACAGCACTCATTCAGCATTCAGACAGCGATTCATCCCCAGTGATTGTGTCACTGTAGACAAACAGCTTGTGCCATTCAGGGGGAGATGAAAGTTTCAACAGTACATGCCAAACAAGCCCAGCAAGTATGGGCTGAAGATCTGGGTTTATGATGGACACATGCCCTATGCAGCAGATGAAATGGTTTACACGGGGGGGGAAGAAGTTCAGAAGAATCTGGGGGAAAACATTGTCCAGCAGTTGTGCAGTAGATTCAGTAACACAGGGAACAACATCACCACAGATAACTTTTTCTCCAGTGTGCCTCTTGTGCAGCGTCTCCTGGACAAGGATCTCACTATTGTGAGGATTCAATGACAGAACAAGTCAGACATCCCTCCTCTGATGAAGGCTTCCAAGTCCAGGGAGCTTTACAGCACAGAGTTTAGAGTCAATGGCAGCCTTACCATGGTCAGCTATGTCAGAAAGAAAGGAATGGCTGTTGTACTCCTGAGCATGATGTATCACAACAAAATGGTGAATGAAAATAGCTGAAAGAAAAAAACAGAAGTGATCACATTCTACAACAAAACCAAAGGGTGTGCAGACACCAAGGACCAGATGGTTGGCACCTACACCTGCAAGTGTCAAACACAGAGGTGGCCCATGTTGCTGTGGTACAACATATTTGGCATCGCCACCCTGAATGCCTACACCTTTTTCATGGCTCAGCACCCTGAATTCAAGAGTAGTATCACCAATGCATGACAGGTTTTCCTCACTGAGCTCTCAAAGGAGCTTGTCACACCACACATGAGAAGTTGGCTGGAAGGTTGCCCCCAACTGCAAACCATGAACATTGAAGCAATGGGAAGGTGTGGAGTGACAAAAGCCACAACTCAGCCACAGGAAAAAAAGCAGACAGGGTCAACCAAAGAGAAAAAGGTATCAGATCTGCCCAAGTAACAAAGATCGTAAAGTCAGCAATGTAAGAAATGAAATGTACCTGTGTGCAATGATCACAGCCAGTAACAGGTAGTTTGTCACAGCTGCATACAGTCAGAAGACATGGCAAGAAAAGAGAGAGGAACTGTCTGGACAGTTACACAATATACTCTCTCAAAGGCAGACACACACACACACAAAATGGATGTTGACATTGTTCTGTCACTGTTATGTAATTTTTTTTCTTTTTGAATTTTCAAAATGTTTTTAAAATGTTAAAAAAGTAAATGAAAACTATTCCAAACATGAAATTGTTCTTGTGTGGACCAAAATATAATACAAAATATAAAACAAATGATTATTCTAAACCAAAATGATAAAAGTGGCATAAAAACACATTGATTCTAACATGGGTCCAGTCACTCGTGCATCTAAGAGTTAAGATAAATCACAGCAAAAGATGACAAAGGGAAGAAGAACACTTTGACCAGGCAGCTGGCGGTAATCTTTCCCTGAAATTGTGTGAACCTGCTCTCATCTGTGAAGAGAACGGGATGCCAGTGGCAGACCAGCCAGTTCTGGTATTCTCTGGGGAATGCCAATCGATTTGCATGGTGCAGGGCTGTGAGCACCAGTCCCACTAAGGGACTGGCAGTGTTTGCTCTGTTCCTCCTTGCACAAAGAAGCAGACATCCATTGGCTCGGTTGATGCCCTTCTACAGTCCTGTCCTGTCCTGCTCTCCTTGTGTAAAAGCCTATCTCCTGGTATTTCTACCACACTCTTGAGACTGTGTTTGGAGACACATCAAACCTTCTTGTAAATGCACCTACAGATGTGCCATCCTGGTTGAGCTGGACTACCTATGTGACCTGAATGGACTGCTTGTACTGTCTCATGCTACCAGTAGAAGAGAACAATAGTCTATGGCCACCTTTCCTTGAGGATGGACAATTGTTTCAATTTGTTTCACAGCGAACCTGAACTGTACCTGTTGTCAACTGCACCTCATTGAAACATATCTTTGCTGTCTTAATGTCCAAACCTGTTCAGGTGTCTGTAGCACCAGGGAAACTTGCCATGTTCAGTGTGACTTTAAATTTAGGGTGCCCTTGTTTAATTGTTAGATGATTTTATTTTTAATTCTGTTTTGTTTGTATGGCTCGGTAAAAGCCATTTGGAACAGAGCACTTTTTTAAAATAACAAATTGCTAAAAGTTTTCTGTTTCTCTGGTCTATTTTTTAACAGAATCAAATGTTGAAGCGCTGGAAGTAAGTGTGTCCTAATTGTTTGAGTTGTCATTTTAAAACAAAATCTCATCATTCTCTAATTTAATGTGGAATCATACCTGATCAATCAGTATGTACTTCATAAGATCTGTAATTAACTGGAATACATGTAAAAACCTATTTTACAGTTGATATAATCAAAAATGAACAGTAGATTGTTGTAATTACAAACCAAGTTACTAGCTTAACAACATTATTTTGACATATTTTAATGGCTGGTATATCATTTTGTTACATTAATTATGGAATAAAAGTACATGATTTTTCACATAAAATTGCATAATAAAACCCAAATAATAACAGTACTTTTCTGCAATTTTAAACCTGATTAATTGTGTTGCAACAGTGTTTGACCATTTTATTATATATATTTTTTTAACAGTGTAGCGCCTTCACTTGGGCTCCTGACTTAGCCTCCTTAGTAAAATGCTAAGCGAGGTGTTAGTACACATCAGTTTGTCTTTTAACATTATCTTCTGTTGCTTAAATAGTCTCATGACTACACTGCAAGAAAATCAGGGAGTGCTGGATGCCAAAGCAGGGAGTGAACTGAGCTATGTGCAGGGAGAAGGAGTGGATCAAGTTGACTTCCTAAATGTGATTATGTCTGACTCAGATGTGAAAGATGAATAGAAAAAACTCTTTAAAATGCAATAACAATATCAAAGAAGCATACTTTTCTCAAAGCAAATTGTTGCTTTGAGAGCGTGTTGGTCAAATCTTCTACACATTCATACAGTATCTTTTTAATTTCGCCAAACTGATGTAAAGCAAAGTGATGTTAATTCCCAGTATAATTTTGTAGCACAATAAATGAATGCAAAATGCTAAATACATGACCAAATCAGCCTCAGTTTCAGACCCTGCTTTTTTCACATAGCCTAGAAGATAAGAATAACTGAGAATTCAGGAAGTGCAAAAGACCAAACCTGAGCAGTGGGAGACCACAGAGAATTAGAAAAATAAGATAAATAAAATGCCATTTAGCATTTAGCAACCATTCTAGTTGCATTTTGATTCTGCTGTTTTGGTCTCAACAGGTGATATATAGTCTTGTTTATCAGAGTTTTTATCAAGTGAAGACAGGTGTCTGCAGCTATTGGAAACAGGGTTCATGAGTGTGATGAGGACTAATGAAGACAGAAAAATGTGTGCAACAAAAAAGAAAGCAAAGCAGAAAGATGTTAAAACTTGGCATGTCTCTCTTTTAGATTACCAATTGTTAATATAAGCAGTTTTTTAAGTGGAGTTCTGCATGTAAACTTTGCTTGCTTTCTCATGTGCTTAGAGTAGGTAATGATTGATACACATTGAGAGAGGCCAAATATTAAAAACTGTGTTACATCATTTCATTTTTTTATTTGGCCCACCAAGATAAAGCAGAGAGATAGAGATGAAAAATGAGAGGAGAGTGACACTATATGATGATATTAATCTATAGACACAGTAAGACGTATTAACATAGTGAGAGCAGGAAGTGTGCACACACATACACACTTGAGCACTTTATCGGCAGAATAAAACTAAGGGCACGGCACGCTTCATCCTGTTTTTGCAGTATTGAACCAGAGAGACACTTCACATCCAGCCTGGTATTGATGTACAGTTAACTGGTAATGTCTAATGTTTTCCCTGTCAGTGTTCCTGGAAGCTGTCCTCCCTCTCTTACCGGATAATTTATATCACTCTCAGTGCTGTTTAGCGGATGCCTTTATCCAGAAAGCACAAACACACCATGGGTACCTTTAGTTGTAATGAGAAGAGCTGGTCACATGGAAAGTGAACTTGAAATCTTTGTTATATTAATGGCCATCTCATGGGCCTAGTGAATAATCACATTCACTAGGCCCAATATATTTAGCCCAGTAAATATATATTGGGCCTATTGCATATGACTGTTCCCAAAACCATGTCTTGTACCAGACTGTAAAGTTTTGCCTTTTTAATGCTATTAAATTGGACATTTTACATGGCAGTCCATGGGGATTGACTGACTTTTGAGGCCAGCATCAAGTGACCACACCATGAACTGCAGTTTTTGGCAGTTCCACTTCGATTTCATTTGTCAGGCTTGGCTGTTGCTGCTTGATTGTTACCCATGCAAGAGGAGGTATACAAACTGCAATTCTTGAATGACAGCAGAGGTCAAATTACTAGTTTTTACCGACTATGACTAAATCTATGCTTTTTTTGACCATACACAGTTATTTTATTTTAATATAAGACAACGTGTGATGTTGATTTATCTTACATCTTATCTTGTTTTCACTAACCACAACCCCCCCACTGTGATCTGCATTTCTACTAAAATGTTGCACATACGTGTCATGGCAGTCCCACTGGGAGGCATTCAAAAGGGACATCTCATTCAAAACAGATGAGATTTTCCAGAGTGTGTGGGCATGATGAAGGATACAAGTTAACAGATGGTTGGCATGGAAACAAGGTATCTTCAGAGCCCACTGAGATTCTGCATCCTACTCCTGACAGACACGATTTCTCAGCTGACAGCCTGTAGAGTGCTGACACACAGATGGAGATGTAAAGTACAATGATAATGTTTGGTGATTATCCTGCTGTCATTAGAACACTTTGCTTTCTGTCTGAACCCATTGTTGTAAAAGTGATTTGTCCATAATGTGTAATCAACCATCTGAAAACAAAAAAAGGATGTCTGCCATTGAAATAGAACAGATGTTTTTGATATAATATAGCATATTAATCAAAGAAGCTTGCAATTAGAAGACTAATATTTTGAATCCTGAAAAAGGTACATCAGCCTCAAAGACCCCAGGTTCATTTGATTACAGTTTGTTTTTATTTCTTTGTTTTTATGTTACTCATACTCATATATATATATATATATATATATATATATATATATATATATATATATATATATATATATATGTATAAATATAACAC
>VUQS01004708.1:3744-16367 GCA_015108495.1 Heterochromis multidens
AATTTTTTTTTTTGGTTTATTTTTTTTTTTTTTTTTCCTTTTGCATATTTTTTTTTTTTTTACCTGAAATGGTACTGAGCATTGCTGCATTATTAGCGTTTTTAAAATCATAATTGTTATATGGATGTCTCATTAGTGTTGTGATTCTTTTTTAGACTCTAAAAAGCAGAGAGTTAAACAGAAAAGGGAGTGTTCTGGCAACATTTGATCCAAGGTCAGTAGGGGGACACACAAGGCTTCAGGGGTGGCTGATTTAACCACTCAGCTATCTCTGGGCACAAGCATTGCTTTTTTTCCCCTGTTGCACCCTGCAGGATTTTCTGTTATCAAGCAGACTCTTCATGCTTTCTGTTTTAGCGCTGTTCTTTTTTTCAAGATAATTTCTCCTGCGCTTCTTCTTGCTGACTTAGCTGGTAGCATCAACTGCGTCGACAGAAGTGTTTGTGCCGGTGACGGATGAAATCATGAAACATGCAGTTCACACAAACGTGGCGTAAACCCTCACCTCACACATGCAGCTCACACACCACTCATGCACCAACACTGATTTGAAAAACAGCAGCATCTCTTCTTATGTAGGCCTTTGTGTACACAGTACATGTGGTACAGTGGCATAAACTAAGATACTCTTACATGGCTGTCTGTGGTGGCTCTAATCTGTGATCAGATCTATGTATGGGTCCCAAGTACTGACAAAGGCAGTGTGCTTAAGCAAAGAAAGCACAACACACACATAGTGGTGGTGGAAAAAGTACCCTTGGGTTTAGTAAACAGGTGAGCCTCCTTGGCAGCAACAACTAAAAGCATTTTAGCAAGAATCTTTCCTTTAAAATGTGCTTCAGCTCAGCCATGTTGTTAGGATATCTGCTGTGAATGTCTTTCTTGAGATAATTCCACAGCATTTCTGGGCTCTGGTGGAGCCACTCCAAATGGCAGATTTCCTTCGGTCAAAGTGATCCTACAGAAGATTTACTTCTTAGGGTTATTGTCCTGGTGCATCGGCCAACTCCTTCAGAGCTTTAGGTGGCAGACAGCCACGCTGACATAATCCTGCAAAGCTGAACCCTGCACGCTGTCAGGAGAATCAGGTGGGGTCACTGTCCATAGTTGTCCTTTCTTACATGCAGCACACAGCAGGAGAGGGTCTGCTTCAGCTGCTTTTTCACTACTGGAAATATTGTTTGGTTTAGGTGAGAGAGCATCCTGGGTAGTCGCTAGCAGTGAATTTACTGGATTATTAAGCACTCTATGCTCAAATCTTCTATAGAAGTTCTGCAGTGCATGTGTGAAAACAGCTTACGATACCCTCATAAAGACTGATGGCGAGCTGTCCAGAGGCAGCAAAGCACCTCCAAATCATGATGCTCACTTCACTGTATGGAGGAAGATTTTGTGTTGGTGCTGTATGAAGCCCTTTTTATGCCATACATAGTCCTCAACCTTAGTTTCTTCAGTACATCTTGTAGACTTTCAAGGAGGACACCTCATCTGTGACCAGAAGAGTCATAAAGACAGATTTTAACCAGCCCCAGTCTCTTAATCTGTGCTTTTTTATTTAACTCGCTGAGCAGTTTTGCGGTGTGCTTTTGGATTCTTTTTATTTGGGAGCCCATAAAACTTAATCATCTCAGTTATAGACAGTTTGTGCACCTGTGGGTTGATCAGTATCTAAAATCTCTGAGATGCATTTTTTTTTATCTTTCTCCAGCTTTATGCAATTCAACAACTGTTAATGATATGTCTCTTGATGTCTCTTTTTTGCATAGTACGGAATATTCTTTTTTAAATTGCAAGCTCCAAATGTCTGCTTTCATTATAAGTGAACATAGCTCTAGCCAACATCTCAAATTTTGCTGGCTTTGTGTGACTGAACTACATGTTTGCTAACTCTTTACTGCAGTTATCTTTTGTTGATGTCGGTTGCCAAGTTACACTGTGTTTATACAGTATAATGGATTCATTGTGGTCAACAACAATACAGTGATCTCACGACTGAAACTTCCAGAGCATCCTTTTATTTTCTCCTCATCACTGTACATAGATTTGCTACTGACCTACATGGATCTAAACACTGTTGTAGCTCTGTGGCTCTATATGGAAACAGTGCATGCTTGTATGGAGACAAACAGCATCTCCCATGCCCCAAAGCAATGCTGAGGTTTGGGAATGAGCTGCTTCCTATACTGATATCAGCATCATGATTCTCAATATCAGTTGTCTGATTACATTAAGCCCACTGCAGATACCCGTGCAGTATCGGCCTACTATTTGTTCTGGCCAGTTCAAGCACATATTCACGAGCAATTTAACCTGTAGCCAGCGAATCTTCAATCACTTTTCCATCACAAGATTGGAGGGCGCATGATTAAATGTAAATGTAATAGCGTAGCCAGATTTACAGTGCAGGGATTTCATTTCAGAGTGCTCTAGTAACTGATAGTAACCTCTGTCATGTTTTATTTTCATGCCATTACTTTAAAAGCGCTTGCCAGTTTTTTTTTTTGTTTTTTTTTTATTTTCAGTTTCATTTTGGAATGGGACCATTTTTAACATTTGTCTGTTTGATCTCCTTTGGCAATAAGGAACAAAACAAATCACAGTGTATTTTGAGATGGAATTTCACTGACGTGCAGCAGATTATGAACAAGTTCTGTTTGGCTATTCGGCCCTGCAGTGGAAACTGGGTTATTGTCTCTGATGCCCTGGAGCAGAGCAGAGAGTGAGCAACATGCCTGCTGCCTAGAGTAATATCAACATGCTGTCTTGTATCAGGGCTTAGAGAGGTTAGTTTTGCACAGTGCACATTTTAGCAGCATCACACCGCATAGGTTTTTTTTTAAACTTTAGCTTCACTTTTATCTGTTTTTTGTTTTTTAATGTTGTCAGTGTTCTAAATCAGAGATGAGAATTAACAAAATACTCAGTGACTTGGTTGAGATTTTATAAATCAACATTACAAAAGGTGAAAAGCTTTGCTTGCATTGCATCCTCCTCTCGGCCTCTTTGTCCTGTCAGTCATTTCAAGATGCTGTTGAGCATCACTGAGTGGCGATGCAAAGGGTCAGCAGCATGCCTTCTGTATAACAAACTATCCACTTGTCTTCTGAATACTAAAGAAAACCATTTTCTGTCTGACTCCTAGTTATTCTGCTTCTCTATTAGACATGAATATTGTAGGTAGGAACACATTTCTCCTGCAGTCTTAGCGCTGCTGCTTTGACCTTCACACTCCTTACTGGTGTCTGTCTGCTCGGTACGCTGGTGATTTACAAATGTAAAAGCTTTCTTGTGTGTTTCTTTTGATAAAAGAGCCAGCTGAAGGCTTAAATGTGTGCTTAAGGTCAGCAATGTGCACAAGATGTGTATCAGACATTCTTTTAGCATGTTCTTTTTTTTTTTTTTAACAAGTCCCCGGTGCAGAATAGGCCCCCGCAGCATAGCGGCTCAAAGTGTGGAAAGACTTTTATATAGGAGGCACAGCAGGACTCGGTGCAGGTGTGAGATAGATTAATACATGTCTGTATTCACTCCTGTGTGGGCAGTGGGGAAGTGGCAGCAGGATGTGTGTTGTGAGTTGAATAGGGGGGAATGAAACGCTGTGTGGGTGGGTGCATGTGTGTAAGTCTTGAGTGCTTCTGAATGTTTTATTTGTGTAGTATAAATGTAAAAAAATGCATGCAGGAGACAGTTATGTTTTGTGTGTATTATTGTGCTCTCTGAGTCTGTGTTTGTGTGTGCTCCATACAAGTGGTGAGCGGCATTCTTTTTGTTCCCGACTAATGGCATCCTTAGCAGGGCTGTTACGATGGAAACCACGTTGCCACGGAAACGCAGCCCGTCTCTGTGAATTAGAAGCATTTCGCTCCCTCTCTCAACCTTCTCTCACTGTGTCACCCTCTCTGTCTCTCTCTCTGTCTCTCTGTCTCTCTCTCTCTCACTCTTTATGAGCCTCCCTCGCCCTCTCTGTCCTCTTTCCTCATTCCTCCCTCTCTCCGTTTCTCTTCTCCACCTGTCTCCCCCTAAATCTGACGGGACAGCAGCTGACGCCTGACGAGAGGTTTGCATGTACATGAAAGAGCGAGGGGACAGACTGACAAGGGAAATGCAGGGCGTGAGAGAGAGAGAGAGAGATAGAGTGTGAGAGTGAGAAGAGGGGTAAGAGTGGAATATTTTGTGAGGTAAAAACTCTCTGAGCGTGAAGGAAGGTGGGTGGGGGGATAGACTGAGGGATAAAAGCGAGAGATTTGGGGAAGGGACGTAGAATTGAAATGGGCTGGACATTCATGTAAAAATGAGCACGCAGCAGTAAGGCAAAGGAATACACTAAAAGTCCACAAGTACAAAGACAGCTAAATGTGAATAGATCATGTCAAATCCTTTAATGTGTTAGGGATAATGCAGTTGTATGTTGCTGGAGGGCAGTGAGGGCATTGTTTTTTTAAGACATAACCACAGATGCCTTTCAGATGAGCTCCAGTACTTCTTCCCCTCCCTTCCTGTTGAAACTGTTTGTATTTGAATTGATTTTAAACTACTTAAAGTATTGGTACAGTTCATTTTTTCATTCAGTTAAAAAGTCAGTTTGATGTCCATTTGACAGCAACATATCCATTATTGTTTTTACATTACTTTCCTAACTGAGCAATACATTTAGCAGGCTATTTCTTTCTAACTTTCCTGGTCTATTCCCTATTCCTAGTAAAGTGATTTTCCATTACTTTTAACATTACAAGGAATCTAGTATCTTTATTGGCCATTTATCTGATATTTTGCAACATACATTACATATTTACTTTTAGCTAAAGATTTATGTAAGTTATATAAGTTTTACCTATTGATTTTGACTGTTGATTCACTGCTTTCAGCAGTTACACATTTACCTGGTTTTTATGACTCAAGATTCAAGATTTTTTTTTATAGCCAACCTTTCCGAGTACACCCTGGAAACTATAGAAGTGCCCCCTGGTGTATATGTAACCATGGTTTGAAATCACTGCTATCACATCCACTACAATCATAGAATGTATAAATTTGAAGCCTATTATCCTGCCTTATAATCTTTTATATGGTTATTTTTATATGACCACTTTTAATAGTCTATTTAAATACTTATATAACTGATCTATAATTTTCAAGCTTTTTTAATTTTCTTTAAAGGCATTCCAAATTTTGGAACGTCTCTGCAGGATTTGGTTACCATTAATCCACAGGATTATTAGTAAAGTTGGCTGTTGAAGTTGCAGCTGACGTTCCGTGTCATTCCAAAGGTGATGGATGAGGTTGAGGTCAGGGATCTGTGAGGGACAATTTCTTCCACGCTGGGAAAATGATTTCTTCGATGGAGCATGCTTTGTACATGGGGACACTGCTGTGAAAAAATGAAAAAGAACAAGGCGTTCCTGTTTTGAAGTAAAATGTGAAATGTGGTCTAAACTATCATTGTATGCTGTAAAATAACCTCAAAAGTTATGTCCCATACTTTTTGAGTTACCCACCAGCATACATCGGATCTATCTAACAGATCTAACAAACAGTCCTTCACATAGACTATATATAAAAGATGTTCCACCATGATATCACCCATTGGTTTTTTAACTCCTGTAATAAAGCCTCAAGTTTGGCATTTTGGTCGTCAGAAACATCACAAGAGAGGGATGAATCTGACTGAAAAACTGAGAGACACTACCTACATCCTAAAGCATTCACTGCTTTAACTTTGTTTAACAATAATTTACAAAGCAAACATCATCCTTTACTACTGCTGAGGACCATAAACTCATCAGGAAAGTGTTTGCTGAGGGCGTAAATCATGTGTCACCCACATGCACGTGCACCCAGTATCATCCCTACTTATGGTGATATAAACAGAAATCCAAAGGCTCCCTTTAATTCCCTAATTTTCTTAATTGCAACAAGGCGGTCAAGCCCAGGCTGCATGGTGTATGATATCATGCCCCCATTAACTGAAGAAAGACACTGAGACAGCAGGGGTAAAAAAAAAAACAAGGAAAAAGGATATATTAGAACAGAGTGTTGAGATAGGGCTAAGAATTAGAGGAGACAGGCAGTTTGAGTCCTGTTCCACATTTGGAGGGAATACAAAATAGGGTGTGAAAACAAATAGAAGGAGGGCAGGAACTGAGCGCAAGAGAGTGAGATTGATTATGTTCCCCTAAGTGCTTTCGGCATTATTGGAACTGTAATGTCCTCCCAAACCAGGCAATTTGAATTAACACTGAAGGGAGAGTGATTGAGGGTGTAAAAAAAACCAAACAAAAAAAAAAACTGAGAAGCAGGACAAGGGAGAGATAATGGGAATGAGTGAGAAAAAGAGAAGTAAGAAGGGCGAGGGGATGAAGGGGCGGGTTGGCAGGGAGACAGAGAGGGAGAGTGAGGGTCTGGAGGGAGGACAGAGAAATAACTGGGTTCAAAAGTAGGACAAAGAGAGAGATGGCAAGGGACAAAGGGAAAAAGCGTGAGAGAGAAAAGAGCATCCAGGGTTGAGAAGACTCGCAAGACAAGCCAAATTGAAAAAATCAACACGCTAAACTCTACTTTATACATTCCAGCTGGGTGCTGTGCATAATAATCCATTCGGAGGATAATAACTTCAGAAATTCCACTTTAAATATTCATTCAAAATGCTGAATTGTCCGAACAAAAAAGTCAATTTAGGGAATAATAATAATCCAATCACAACAGGAGGGAGGGGCAGATAAAAATGGAGAGTAAGAGACAGAGGTGTAACTTAAGAATGGGTAAATGAGTTTGAACAAAGTTTGGATATAAAGTGGAATGGTGTTTGGTGTATTTCCAGCAGAAATGGATGGAAAGGACAGTTGAGAACACACAAGTAAAGATGGTTCAGTGTGGGAAATGATGAAGAGTGTGTGTGTGTGCTGGAGATAAAAAAATGCAAACAAGATAGAGACTGATACAAATGGAGGGATGGGATTGACGCATGTGCAGGACAAGCGCAGATGGGAGAAAGGGAGAGGGATGTGAAGCGAAAAAGCTGGAGGAACAAAAAGAGTGATGAGAGTGGGGGGAAAAAAATGTCATGCAAAGTTAAACAAGATTTAGAGCATTTGTCTGTTTTCTCTGCTGCCTTCACTCCCCGCTCCCTCTGGCATCTGACCTTTTCTTTCCTGAGTTGCTCCATTCCGCTCTCTTTCCTCACCTTTCTCTTTCCCCGTTCCATCTCCCACTTTTATACCCGCTTTCTGATTGAAGAGGAGTGACCCCTGCCCTATTGAGTGCAAAGGCCAGACAAACACAGCAAACATTAACAGGGGATTTATGCTTCTGTGTTAAATTTGTGATGTAGGTAAGTTGTAACAGCAAACCCCTCTGAAACCCTATACCGTACCCTACACTGTACCCTATGCTGTAACCTTTGCTGTACCCTACACTGTAACCTACGCCATACTCTACACATTACTCTACACCATACCCTACGCCGTACTCTACGGTGACGTGCACCTCCCTTGAAATGTAACTACATGTTGCGTCAACACAGCCTGTAACTATTGTGATTGGCCTGTTCAGTACTGTCGATTTCTCCTGTGCATTTCTGGCTACTTTTTTTGCCTCAGTTTTTGAATTTATCTCTGAGAGAATATAATATAACGAATATAATATAATAGAAAGACTCACAAATTCCTGGGGGGAAATTGCTGAAACTATCCAAGTCAACGTGAAAGAATTTACAACTGGAAAAACTTTAGGGAAATATGTTTGCCTCAGGGAAAAAAAGAGATCACAACAGTGGTGGGGGGGGACCCAGGAGGGAAAAAAGTCCCAGCATTTTATTTTGAATTGCACATAAAACACCACTTACATACAACAGGTTACATCGTAGGCTCTACAAAGATTCAACGCAGAAGTCTAAATCATCCATAAGTCACGCTTTAGCTGCACAAGCAGTGCATTACTCTGAGAAGGACGGGGCGGTGGCCTGATGGAAATGAAATGCCAAATGATGGAGCACCTGCCTCTTTAGTCTAATGAGAAACATTGTCAGGTGGTTATTTAATATCACAGAGAAGGAAGAGACAGGAGAGGAGCCAGGATGCTCTGCATCCGGCCAGGGTTTTTCAGGTTATTTTGGATTATAGTTCCAGGAACAAAATTCAACAGATTTTTAGATGATCACAGTTCCCCCTCAAATTTTACTAATCTAATTAAAGCTACAGGTGTATGATCAGCTAAATGTATTCAAAGTGTTTAAAATAGAACCACTTTCTATGCAGTAAAATTCAATTTTAAATAATATAACATCATTTGATTGATGTAAGCAGCATTTAACTTCTTTAACTGTTTTATTTATAGTTAGATTTAGTCCAGTGTTACCCTATTTAAAGGTCAAGTTGCTCCTGAAAGCTCCCTATGGATATAAAACAAGACAAGTTGATATGTAGCAACAAGCCAAAATGTTGTAATATAACAGAGACTCAACAGGTAAATATTTCCTTTAAAATACAGCTAATTTTAAAAATGTATCTTATTTTTAATAGAAAATCTTAATGTGAAATTAGCTGTAAAAGTACATTCCTTCCTTCAGAAAAGTCGTGGAATGGCATAAAAAATACTCTAATACTAATTTGTATGTGGTTAAATATATTAAGACACTTTCCACCACTGTTCAAGGCAAATTTAAGTTTGCATGCCAAGTATGTCATTTAGCATTTGTCACTTGTCCTGTGTTGACAAACTGTATATGTCCATCATGTCCCAGCTGGTTAGTGTCAGCCTTGTAAGAATCTATTTTTAGATATGCAGCTTTTTTGTCCTGTGCACCTGCAGTTTATGCAAACATTTTGGCCTCTTTGAAGCTCACTTGTCTCATGATGCATTAAAACAGATCATTTTTTTGTAGCCAGCAAATGCTGCTCATTTGAGCTGATCCTTATGTGACTTGACTTTGTAGCCATGAGTTTTGCTGGGATTATATTTTCATTTTATTTTTTGGAGATTGTTTTTAAGGTGGCTACTTTAGCCTTTTTCCATATTGCACCTCTGTTTTATAGATTAACTTTATTTGTCTTGGTCTGAACTTGATTTTTAATTTGTTCATAATTTCATAATTTCTCTGCCAGTTTGTAATGTGATTTTGTATAATTAGCCTACATTTATTATCTGAGGACAAGTATGTATGACATAGAATTAACTTGCCTATAGCATATTAGAAGGTTGTGTTTAATAAAACATTATATATACTCTGACAATATGCAGCTCAAGTGTTTTTGTTTGTGGGATCTAATTAAGTCTTTAATAGAATATATGCTGAATGTGTATATGAGCATGTACATGAATTTATTATTGCTACTCTGCTAGCTTTTTTACTGGACTGAAGCCCAGCTTTCCTGCTTGGTAAATACTGTTACCCTTACTTACCCTCAGCTGGTAATTGTACAATACATTATGTCTGCTTTTAGAGTTCATACCCTGAAAGTACTCTGAGGTGAGGTAACTCATCACCCAAACTCACTATAATGCAAAGCACACCGCCTTACAGTGCAGCACTGTACCTCCATTACCTGCTGTGGAATTTGTCCAGTGAATGCCAGCCTGCCTTTTTCAGGCTAATTCATGTTGTAAGTGCAACTGGGGTTTACAGTTCCATGCATTCACTTCAGTCATGCATTGCTTTTATTTCTCAGATAATAAACAGAGTTTAATATATACAGTATAGTTGTTTTCCTGTATAGATTTCCTGTATATATATTTTTTAAATGTTTGAAAGGTTTATTCTTATGGTGGATTGATATAAAACAAAACCACCAGCTATGTTAGTAACACTTTGTGTGCTCAAACTCCACAGTGAAATCATGTTCTGGATATTTTTAGCATCTTCTTTTTTTAATTAATTCATTTTAATGAAGAATTCAGATTCTTTGAATGAAGAAGAAGACAGAAGAGAGATGTGATGAAGCAAACAGATGAATGAGAACAGCAGGAAAGTAATATTAGCAAGGTGATTAAAGTCAGGACAACATATCTCTTGATGCATGCTCAATAATCCAGGTAAAAGAATCCCAAAAAGCTGAATCTGTTCATCTGGACGTAGCGTTTTTAGTGGGAGAAACGTTTCGTCACCTCCTGGTAACTTCTTCAGTCTCAGCTGACTGCAGGTTTCCCCAGCCTTATAAACTGTACATTGCATAATGACCGAAACCAGCACCACTGACTAACAATGGGCCATGAGGTCAGTTTCATGATCATTAGTATGCAAATTGTCATGACCATTGATCAATGGCCATGAGTACCATTCACAGAGATTGGGGAATGGCTGCGATCAGTATGCAATGTACTGTTTATAAGGCTGGGGAAACCTGCAGTCAGCTGAGACTGAAGAAGTTACCAGGAGGTGACGAAACGTTTCTCCCACTAAAAACGCTATGTCCAGATGAACAGATTCAGCTTTTTGGGATCAGGACAACATACATAGCAAAAAATAAATAAAATAAAAAATAGTAGTGTAGTAGCTGAAAAAAAAAGCAAGCATTTTAAATTTTCCAGGGTTAAAGCTCATTCAGACAAAGAAACCTTAATTATCTTTTCACATTCTGACATGAAGACTGAAAGATATCACACTGCGAGTATGTCCAATAACTACTTGTTACTATAGACATGTACAGCAGTGAAGCATTTGCCACTGGCATTCATAGGCTCTTTAAGTATTCGTGTGAAAAAGTGAGAGAGTCACCAGCACAGGCTCCAGATGCAGCTTCAGTTGTGTGACACAGCATTTAGGCAGGCAAGGTGACAGTGGATTTGAAAGCCAAAAGCTGGCTCTAGTGCTCCAGCTGATGTGTGTGTGTGTGTGATTGTACATAGGTGCACCTTATGCGTATGCACAATTCATTTAAAATGTGCATGCTTGCGCGTGCTGCAGCACATAAGTTGTACGTGTGCATTCATCCATGCGTGCATGTGCGCGCGGAGCCTCAGCGAGGGAGAGGAAGAAGAGTTTGCACCTCCGCTGTGAGTATTCACTGGCTGCTGTTGCAACCAACTGTCAAGTGGAGAAGAGAGGAGGAAGAGACGGGGGGGGGGATGGGAGCAGAATGACTTTGTGTTAAATCATAACCAGTCCTTATGGATGTAGAAAACTATACATCAGAGGTGTTTATGTGTATGAAATCACAGCCAAGGGCTTAATCGGTCAGTAAAGGGTTTGCAGGCATTCACTATTCGCTATAAAACAAGCTGTAAATCAGAGGTTGGAAAGAGGTGCTCGTTTTGAGTATTTTTAACCAGCATCATTCAGGATCGCATCAAACATTTCTTCTCAAAATGTTTGATGCAATGCCCAAAACCTTTGGTTAATGTTCCCATTCCCGCTGCTTTATGTGCCACTGGGTTTTAGGTCTACCAGATGTTTCAAAATCTTTACTAAATACTGGCATTCTGAGGAAAAGATATAAAAAATATATGTTCAAATAGATCAAGAAGGCCCAAAGCAGGTCAAGCTGAATATTTTTACTTATTTTATGGAGCTCAGTTTGGGTCAAATAAACAGGATGTGATTTTTTAAATTTAGTTTCCGATTTTAAGTCTGTAAAAACTTAAAAAATCTCTATATATTACCAGAAGTTATTTTATATGGCAATACAAACAAAGTGATTCATTGGTCCACTTAAAGTAAGTCATTGCAATTATTTTCTAGCATAACCTAAAGAGGTTTTACAAGTGCTTCAGGGAATTTTAGCTGTTTTTATTGCAGGCAGTAGTCAGAGAACAGGAAATGAGAGAGATGGAACAAAAGTCTGCATTTCATTATCAAAAGAATCTGTACTCTGTTATTTGGCATTGGTTTTTTTTTTTGTTTTTTGATGTCTTTTATGGTTGTTTTACAAAAAACCAAAATGCATATTTATTAAAAAAAAAAACAAACAAAAAAAACCACACATGAATCTCAGCTGAATCTCATCCGGGCTTTCCTCTGTCCTCTTGCCTCTCTACCCTTTTTTTTTACCTTTAGTTCAAATGTTCAAGGATGAGCTTTATTAGCGTGACCGATGGATACTGTGGCCAAAGCTGTTGGATCAAAAGTGCACAACCAAAGGAAAATCTCTCTTTTATTCCTAAACATGTATCAGTTGCCTCAAATTCATGTTCTACAGATGCTTCATGTGCTTATGTGGCTGCTGCATCCAACTGACAAAGCACATGGCAGCAGCGCACTAAACCTTTTTCTCCCTGTTCTCCTTATTATTTCAGCCTGCTCCTTCTTTTCAACTCATCTGATTCTCTGTAAATACCGTGTCCAGCAGTGTGAAATCTGTTAATCAATCGTGACACTGATTGTGGGTCGCTCTAGTACGGCGACTTTGGCGACAGAGAGAGAGAGAGAGAGAGAGAGAGAGAGAGACTAAAACACTGGGGGGATAGAGAAAGAGAGTTGATTGGTGTGAGGTATAGTGAACATGATTGAGTGTGCACGTGCAGCTGGCAGGGTGAGAGGATGGGTGAAACAGAGGAGAGGAAGAGATGAAAGAGAGAGGGAGCATGTTCAAGAGAGACAGGAAGAGAATAATGGATGGGTGGAAGATGTGTGTGTGTGTGTGTGTGTGTGTGTGTGTGTGTGTGCACTTCACTGTACTGTATGTGTGTATGAC
>VUQS01004722.1:14410-39927 GCA_015108495.1 Heterochromis multidens
AAAGCCAGGGAAATCTCTACAGTAAGATGAGGCGGCGAATTGATGTAGTGTGTGTTTGTGTGTGTGTAAGTGCACTCACAGTTGTTGTAAGCTGTGTCTGGGGGTCAGTACTGACGATGGGGTTCGTAATCCATCTGGACTCCCACTCACTGGGCTGCGAACTTTACTCTATGTAAGACAAGATGATGCACTTTAGTCTGTGTTAATTAATAAAGTCTAGTGCGCCTGACTATGGTGGAAGACAAAAAGATATCATTACACTCATGATACTGACTTGAGACTGTATGCAAATTGAAATGTTTAGTGTTGGTAGGCATTGCTATACAAATACAGTCACTGGCCACTTTGTTAGGCATTTAGGCATGTAGACATGATGAAGATGACCTCCTAAAGTTTAAACTGAGCATCAGAATGGGGAAGAAAGGTGATTTAAATGATTTTGAATTTTGGTACCAGATGGGCTGGTTTGAGTATTTCAGAAAATGCTAATCTACTGGAATTTTCCCACACAACCATCTCTAGGGTATACAGAGAATGGTCTGAAAAACAGAAAATATCCAGTGAGCAGCAGTTCTTTGGGTGAAAATGCCTTGTTGATGCCAGAGGTCAGAGGAGAATGGCCAGACTGCTCCAGCTGATAAGAAGGCAAAAGTGACTCAAATAACCACCCGTTACAACTAAGATATGCAGAAGAGCATGTCTGAAGGCATAACACATTGAACCTTGAAGCAGACAGGCTATAGCAGCAGAAGACTATACTGGGTGACACTCTTCTCAGCTAAAAACAGGAAAGTGAGGCTGCAAATTGAACAATAGAAGATTGATGAGTCTCAATTTCTGCTGTGACATTCGAATGGCAGGTCAGAATTTGGCATAAACAACAAACCATGGATCAATCCTGCCTTGTGTCAATGGTTCAGGTTGCTGGTGGTGGTGTAATTGTGTGGGGGATATTGTCTTTGCACACTTTGGGTACCAATTTGGGCACCAAACGCCACAACCTACCTGAGTATTGTTGCTTCCAGCAGGATAATGCAACATATCACAAAGCTCAAATAATCTCAAACTGAACATGATAGTGAGTTCCCTATACTCACCAGATCTCAATCCATTAGAGCACCTTTGAGATGTGGTGGAATGGCAGATTTGCATCGTGGATCATGCACAGCTGACAAATCTGCAGCAACTGTGTGATGCAATCATGTCAATATGGACCAAAATCTCTGAGGAATGTTTCCAGAACATTGTTGAATCTATGCAATGAAGAATTAGGCAGTTCTGAAAGCAAACAGGGTTCCAACCTGGTACTAGCAAAGTGTACCTAATGAAGTGGCCAGTGAGTGTATATGATCAGAACTGGGAGCCTCTTTGTGTCATTTTTGCTCACACAGGCAACTTTGAGCAGGTTCCACAGCTCCCTCTGTCGTCTCTCCTGCAGACTCATGAGGACTTGTTCGCTCTCCGCCATTTTCTGGACCACGCCTTCAACCTTAGGCAGCAGCTCCATCACACGCTGACGGCACAGAGCAGTCTTACTGCAGAACATAAAAACAGAATTTCCTAGCTGTGAACAGGACAATCATCGAGTGAATTATTTGAGCATCCTGTTCCAAAGACATCTATTAATGACACTGGTAACCATAGACTGGAAACCTTATTTTAAATAGCCTTTCATTAATAAAATGTTGTGACTTTTTACACTTTGTTAAAAATATCAGTACGCCCACAATTACATGTTGTAAATTTGTCACCTTACACTAGCAAACACATTAAATACTGTTAAATGTTAATGAGTCACCAGCTCAAGTGTTTTCATTTATTCTACATACCAAACACTATTATGCTTGTTCGTTTGTTCCTAAAGACATTTTTAATGCAGGTATTTCTACACATCAAAGCAGGAGAAGCACCAGTGTAGCTAACATGCACTGACACATTTAACTGGAGCATGGGTAGCATGCATAAAAATTATGAATATGTAATATGTTCATCTTTGTGCTTGATTAATACCCTGAATATTTATATCTATCATCTGTTCAGCACAGTTGCTGTCACTACTGAGCTCCTCTTGATTCTTTAATTACATGAGAGCTTGTATTAAAACTGAGCAGAGAAGCGGCCACTCTTGGAATAAGAAAAAGCGCACATCCACGTTCATGTGCACAAGCAAAACAGCTGGAAAGTAATCAGGTTTCGTTTACATGGAACAGCTATTCTTCTGATTGGTTTATGAAAAGGTTTAAATGATCCCTTTGAAATCAATTTTTATAAAAAGGAAATTTTAAAATCTGTTTGAGACCATTTGTTCTCACTGAGGTCTGTTTTTTAGCATTCTGATTCTGTTCTGCAAGAATATTAGACTTCATGGAAACATAGTGACTGCCATAGCATGCTGGAAGACTTAACAGAACTAAAGACTTTTTCACCTTTACCTTTGGATGGGTCCAGTTTGACAGCCACCAAGGGTTGGGATTAGATAAAGATCAAGAAAACTATTTTTGGACAGATCATATTCAAACTCACCCTTACTGTAAATAACAGGGTAAAGCTGACAAAGTTGTTCTTCTTGCAGTAGCCAAATATTTATCAGTATAAAAATAAAACATCATGACTTGACCATTAATAAAGAGAGCGCTACAAAACTAAATAATGGATCATAAGTTTAAGCAACCAAACGTTTCCAATCAAAAGATCACCAGTGTATATTGTTTTCAAGGTTTAATAATAAAAAAAACTGTGTTTGAGTACCTGAGATGTGTGTAGAAATCTCTGAGCTTCCTCTCATAGAACTGCACAGCCTGAACCACCAGACGCACCACCTCCTGACTGTCTCCTGAACACCTCTGGTCTGTGGAAGGAAAAGGAAGTAAATGGAAACAACGTCAAAGGAGGTTTATTTTCACAAGCAGACACCGTGACTGGTGTTAAATAAAAAGTGAACCAAAGCACGAAAAGTCCTAACCTCTGGGTTTCTCTCTGAGTTTTCGGAATAGCTCCATGGCTTTTCCTTCACTGAGGAACAAAGAAAGGAAGAGAACAGGATCCAAGATCACAGAGTAGTTGCTTTTGTTATTTTTTTACAGTAAAGTTTGGTTCAGACTTACAGTGTATCTAAGGCCTCTCCACTCCTCCACGGCTGCCGCTGCACATCCACTATGTCTGGCTGCAGCTGCATCATCTCCTCCTCCAGTTCACTCACCTTGGGCTAGAAACAGCCACACATGTTTCAGTCTTGTTGAAACACACATAAATACTCCTTACGCACACATACACAGAGAGTGAAAGTCAAATCTACCTGACCACAGCTGGCAGCAGTTTGCTCCATCTCTCTCCACACACCCAGCAGTTTGTCTGACGCTAAAAAAAATGTAAGAAGACATTAGTCATTAGTTAGTGGCGAACTGCATTGTTCTAGGCAGACAAGTTTGGATAAATGTTTCCTCCTGAGGTAAAAGCCACAGACAACCAAATTAAGCCATAAATAACTGTAGATTATCTCACACACGCTGTGACGCCCATCAGAATATTGACATCCCGAGCCCTGAGAAGTCAGTACTACATTATAACATGATTACATAAATATACAGCACTCATGGGTCAGACTATACCGATCTTCAAACTCGACCTTCATTACAAGTGTCTGTATCTTGCACCATTGTGATGCTGTCTCACTGACAATATCTCTCTGCAGACAAAGAGACATTTATAAACACCACCAAGTTTCAGCTACAATATATGCAATATATATGCACTCAAATATGACATTCAAATATACATTCAAATATGATCATCATCATGTTCCCAACAAAACCCTGAAATCACAAGTCAAAAATTTTTGCTATGCTACAGCAGTTAATGTCATTACTTTTAAAAGTAACAAAACTGCAAAACTAAAATTTTTAATGTTGGCCTTATGTGAAGCTAGGAACTGTTACTAACTCTCATTAGTTGTTGCCTGGACAGTTCTGCTGCTTATCCGGGTCCGGATTGCAGGGGGAGCAGTCTAAACCTCTCTCCCTGGGGACACAGAGGTGTTCCCAAGCCAGTTGTTGTCATGGGACTGCCCTGGGGGCCTTCTCCCAGTAGGACATGCCTAAAACACCTCACCTGGCTTCTTTCGATGTGGAGGAGTAGCGGCTTTACTCTGAGCCCTTCCTATGACCGAATGACCAAGCTCCTAACCCTATCTCTAAGGCAGAGCCCTGCCACCTTTTGTATGAAGATCATTTCCACCGCTTGTATCCGGTGGAAATGAATTGGATAAAAAACCTTTATATAGTTTTTAAAAATCAGTCACAATTATAAGTGGACAATTTTAGCGGAAAAAAAGGCTAAGTAAAGGTTTTTGGGAAAAACTGGAAAAATAACTTGGAAGTGCTAATTAATCAAACTGACTAATGTTTATTCTCATTATCCAGAAGCTTACTTAAACACACATTAACCTAACGGAGCATGGTGGTGCACCACCATGGAGTTTGCATGTTCTTGCTGTGGGTTAGGTTAATTGACAATCCTGAAACTGGCCATAGTTGTGAATGTGAGCATGAATGTCTGTCTCTCTGTGTTAGGCCTGCAGGAGACTGGTGACCTGTCCTGGGTGTAGCCTGCCTTTCGCCCCATGGCAGCTGGGATAGGCTTATCCTGAATAGGTTAAGTGGAAGAAGATGGATGGATTTACCCAACAATGGTGCTCACGGGTCTAATCTTTCTCTAGGTCTACATTATCAGATATTTATATTTGTCAGTTATACATTAATGGTAAAATAAAAAGATAATGGCAATGTTTTATGGAGCAATACCAGCGACTGAATTTCTGCTAGTAATTATAATATAGTCCTTATCTTAAATATGACTGCTCGTAGAGAGAGTTATAAAAGAAGCTGCCTCTTTAAGGACAGATTAAATGCAGGCTTGGCAGCTGTAGTGTAAACTTCCTGCTATCTAACAATATAATGCTATAACAGTACCAATCCCTGTGGCTGTCTGCTCCTGGTATTTGTCCATGTCTATGTGAAGGCTGGTGGTAAAAAAATCCAGTTTGGCAATGAGTCTCTGGTACATGGACACCATCTCATTCTTCTGTTTGGACAGTGAAGAGTTGTGTCTCAGCAGGCTCATGCTGAAAGAAAGAGGAAAAGATGTTTGTTTTATCAAACAGAAGCAGGTTTATGAGGAAGTTTGCATGTGCGCTGGTGTACATCTTACATGGCAGCTTTCTGCCCCTGCTGCAGTCTTTGCCAGTCTTCCTTCAGAGAGCGGATGGTGTGCCATGCCTGGCCGCAAGTCCTCCTCAGAGGGCTGTAAGCCAGAACGTGGTTAGGGTCGGTTTCTATGAGAAAGAAAGAGACAGAAGGACTCAGTCACGCATGAGTAAAGGATGTTTTGGCTTCAAATTTTTTACAGGGCTTTCAATTTCTATAGAAAATAATGTATAAAGTTTTCAGATATTTAACTTTAAAGGTGTACAATATTTGTTTCTCTTTATATAAGCAGTGTGTGTGGTTCAATCTGCTGATGTAACACTGACGAAAAGAAATATATAATCATTTTGTGTCCGAATTTATGATCTCAAGCTATCAAAAACCCCAATACAAATGTACTACAGGGATTCTGAGAGGCCATATATCTTGGTTTGTCAAGAAGAAAAAGCCATTTCTTGATTTTCCTTATTTTTAAGTGTTCATGAAGTTTAAAGAAAGTGAATTGAATGGAAATGACACACTTAGAGTCATATTACAAGATAAGATTTTATTATTATTATTGTTATTACTATTATTATCATTTATTATGATTAAAAAAATCTTTGCACTTACGGACAAAACGGATATTTTCAGGGAGAGTTCGAGGAGCAAACTCAGGTTCATAAACACAAGAGGAACGATTAAAGAGGAAAACCAGAGGAAAGTCTGTTCTTCTTCCATCTATCTCCTAAAGACAAATAATAACAAAAAAAACTAATCAATACATTATCACATTCACATGCTGAATATTCTGTGAAAGCATTGTGTGCTTATGTCATGTTGTGTTATGTTAGAAATTACTGTGTAATCTACGGCACACTGTGTGGCCAGTGCATGAGGCTCCAAGGCCAGCCCTGCCTCAAGAAGCAGCTCCTGATTGGCTGCAGGGATGTTGGTGTCTTTTTCTATTCTCAGCTGCAGGCTGGCCACTGTCTCATTATCTGATACTGAGTAAGTCAGGATCTTAGCAGATGACATGTTCAGGACATGAACCAGCTGAGGGAACAGAGAAGGTCCAAGAACATAAGACAAAACAAGTGAATTTGTTGTATAAATAACAAATATAAACAAAAATAAATAAAAAAGATGCACAATCCCATAAAATTTGAGCAGAAGTTTCCTTTAATTAGAGCACTGCCATGAGTCACAGAGGTTACTTCTTTAATGCAGGAACACTGATTCTTAGATGAGGGAAAATGTAAGAAAATAAAGTAATAAATCAATTAATTTCTCAATTAACCTTGAGCTGCAGTAAGAGCTCCAGCTGAGAGAAGCAGTCGCTGGGGGTAGCACTGGGGTCTTTGCCTCTCTCCTGAGGAGACCACTTTAACATCAGCTGCAGCCACCTCTCCATCTTCTCTAATAACAGACTGCCAAACAATTACTGCATTAGACTGAGATTTGAGTTTAAATTCAGCATTTTCATGTGTGTCTGTGTGTGTCTGTCACATATGAAGACACCTGTTCAGGTTGTTGGGCTGAGGGATATGTCTGGAGAAGCGGACTTCCCCAGTGAGGTCCTCGTAGACAACAATATCATCATCCTGCTTCAGCCTGAGTTTGTTGTGCCTACAAACATAAACATTAATTAGATATAATTTGATTTATCCATCCATCCATCCATCCATCCATTCTCTTCCGCTTATCCAATTCAGGGTCGCGGGGGGGCTGGAGCCTATCCCAGCTGCCACAGGGCGAGAGGCAGGGTACACCCTGGACAGATCGCCAGTCTGTCGCAGGGCTAACACAGAGAGACAAACGATCATGCACGCTCACATTCACACCTATGGGCAATTTAGATTCACCAATTAACCTAACCCCTCTAACTGCATGTCTTTGGACTGTGGGAGGAAGCCGGAGTACCCGGAGAGAACCCACGCAAACACGGGGAGAACATGCAAACTCCACACAGAGTTGATTTAATATTTTAATATCTTATGAGGGCACTATTTTTTCTATTTTATCTTCAATTTGATTGTGACCGGACACTGAAAGGTCTCCAATGATGGGAGAATATTTTTCCTCTCTACAAAGCAGACGTCCCTAGAGGTACATGTTATTCATTCATCATGCGAGTGAGAAACAAGTGGCACTGGTATTGGCACAACCCACATGTCCTGCAATTTTTTGACAACTGTTGCTTATTGTTATCTTCACTGTGTGTTAAAATCAAGTCACGGAACAATAATATTTACCTCCAATAAAGCTTATTATTGCTCAACCCTAGATAGCAACATTGTCTAGGTTGTTAAGCTCGAGTATGGACGGAGACTGCAAAAATAAAAAGTAAGATTTAAAATGGGTGAAAGCCTGGTTCTGCAGATTTGTTGCTGTTAAAATTTCCTACCATTGTTGGCAAGTTCTTTCTCAAAGGGCATTTCCAGGTTCCCTCAATATTATTTTCAAGCCTTCACCTTATAATGTAAAGTGACCTGAGATTAAATTATAATTTTTTTTAAATATATATACAAGTTGGTTCAGATATAGGAATTTTTTAAATGTGGTACTACCAGGGAACAGGTTGCCACGTTGGCAGGAAGGGCCGAAATCCTGCAATACACTCAAACACCAAAGTCCCGAAGCTCCAGTAGTCTACAGTGACCGTGTACCTCTGCCTCTCTATGAGCTCTGGAGCCTGAAAAAAGTGAAAGAAAAAGCATTAAGGTTCAGCAAAATGTGGCGAGGAGTATAACTGCTTTAACTGTTATTACTTACTAAGTACTGCAAGGTTCCCACAAATGATGTGCAAAGACTGCTCTGGTCCAACTCTTTAGCATAGCCAAGATCTATAATCTTGTGGATCAACTGAGATTACGAGAGGAAATAATAAAAGTGTTATTAGTTAGAATCATTTGTTCTTATAATTACAGATAGACAACTACATATATTTTTTTCTTGGACTCTACTAGAGTAGCTTTGTATGATTCACAGTTCAAAATAACACTTATTTATCTTAAACAGTTCATCCACTGTATGAAACATTTAAGACAAACTTTCTGTTCATTGGCTGCTTACTCAAAAACAGAAGGTTTGAACAGTAGGTGGGCGGGCCTGACACGGTCCTTAATAAAGGTATCCCCTCTCTTTGATGTCTTACAGAGCAAAGAATAAAAAGCAAACTGTCAGAAACTGAGCAGTCTGAAGCCTGAACTTTTGGCTCACAGGAATTACTTGAACATACACTGACCTCATAATTTCCTTTGGCCGTGTTTAATATGAGAATCCACCACTGTAACAGTACAAATATGCCAAACAAAAGGGAAAAGCATAACAGCTACACTTTAGGAACAGTTTGACCACAATTATTTGCTTTGTTGTGCATCATTACAACGCTCATATGTGGCTGTCTGATAACTGCTCAAAGCCAAAAAATAGTCATGTAACCTTCACAGAACTCCAAATTAATGTTGAAACTGTATATTTTTGGGATCTAAAAGGTATAACATGGTAATTAGTGAGTTTTAGAGGTGATTTTCTTAGCATGCAGCAGAGTTAGGCTTCCCATTTCCCCTTGTTTCTAGGATTTTGTGCCAGCTGGTTGCTGTGGCTTCATATTTAATGTACAGAAATGGCTGTAGTATTAAACTGCTCATCTAACTCTCTGCCAGAAAGAATATAAACATATTTCCCAAACTGTTGAAATATTCCTTTAAATCCTGAGCGACTACATGAGTGAAAAAAAATCAACAACTTGTACCTTAATAACTTTCAAACCATAAGCTAAGTCTGTATATTGGTTTTACTGTTTCTTAACCATGCATGAGAAAAAGAAGTGTTCATGCAAAACTATAAACTTAACAAAATCTGAGCCAACTTAAATTTGGCTCATTTCTAAAAACAATAGTCTTTGTATAAACATGGATATATAACCTCTTTAATACGTCTCCCCTCAGTTATATAACATTCTTGACCTTCCTGTATCCTTTTGCAGAGGAGGAGGAGGATAACAAGCAATGATTTATTACATAATGGACTAAATAAAAGAGTGGCCCATAGAGGAAGCTAAGAAGCAAGCCGATCCCAAAAGTTCCTTGTAACTCCAAGTACACATTTAAAAATGGAGTTTTCCACATTAAATATTCAGCACAAGGGTAAATGTGCACATAACAGAGACAAACCACATAAAGGCAAAAAGCCTCTTTGTTGTGGTTTAAGTGTATTTGTCCTAACAAAGGGTTTCACTGGGTCTTTAACTCACTCTCTTTTCTCCTTGCTGCAGCACAATGTTTTCTGGTTTCAAATCCCTGTGAATGATCCTCTTCTTATGGAGGTAGGTTAGAGCTGAAGCTGAGGGACAAAAAGAAACAAGAGTCACAAGTAAGTAAGAATGTAAAACTGGAGTTGCATGCATTACAACTGATGGAAAGAGCATGGCACAAGAACATACAGAGCAATATTAGTCAGTTTATCAGGACAAATTATGCTTACAGAGACACACAGTTCACTTTCATACGCAAGAGTTCAGTGCTGCCTGGAAACTAGAACTAGAATGAAAACTAAAAGAGTTTTAGTTGGTATTACATTACTGTGTATTTTAATACTTGTGTATATGAAAAGTGATAACAAGGAATTCCAATCAAGAAACTGTGTTTGTCAAGCAGGGAGGTCCAATCAGACTGTACAGCGACAGAGCCACAAAAGGCTTTTTAATTTTACACAAAGGTACTTTTGGCTGCTCCCTTATTTTCCAAGGGGTTGTCACAGCAGATGAATCCCCATATTTGATTTGGCACAGATTTCACCACTTCCTAACACAACCCTCCCATTTTTCTGGGACCAGCACTAGAAGTACACTAGCTTGTGACCCCCTGAGACTGGGTTTGAGTCACTTTCATTTTATATGATGTAGCAAAAATTCCTAAGAACTACCCTGTTTCCTAAACACACCCTGAATTATTGCTGATAAGCTATTTCTTCACTATGCAATAGCCTGCAGGACTGAAATGTGAAGCCAACACTGATATGTGGTGAGGCTAGTTCCAAAGGTGAGTCAATCCTCATAGACTTCGTCTTCTTTCAGTTGCTCCCTTTAGGGGTCTCCAAAGCATCTCATTCTATCCCTAGCATTCTCTTCTGTCACACCAACCCCTTTATTACATCCATGAATCTTCTCTGAGGTCTTCCTCTTTTTCTTCTGCTTGGAAGCTCTATCTTCAACATCCTTCATCCAATATCGCTCCTCTGCACATGTCCAAACCATCTCAGCCTTGCCTCTCTAATTTTGTCTCCAAACCACTCAGGCTGAGCTGTCCCTCTGATATACTAATTTCTAATCCTGTCAATTATGGTCACTCCCAACAAAAATCTTAACATCTTCAGCTCGGCCTTCTGTCTAGTGCCACCATCTCCAAACCATACCTCACAGCAGGTCTCACTACCATCTTGTAAACCTTCCTTTTCACTTTTACTGCTATCCTTCTGTCACAAATCACCCCTGACACTCATCTCCACCCACTCCACCATGCCTGCACTCTCGTCTTCACCTCTCTTGTGCACTGTCCGTTACTTTGGATGGTTGCCCAACTTTACAGCAGAAATAAACGTGTTTACAGCCTGGTACAAAAACAGTTGTAGTCTCTATGCCTAATTTCCTCTCACAGGGGGTGATTTGTTTAAAAAAACCCAAAAAAAACCAAAAACAAAGCCCACCTGTATGAATTTTGTTAAGGCTTAAGTTTAGAGATGGGCCTCCTCGATTGACATTTATATCAATATGGGTAACTGTATATGATAGCTTTTACTGGAGTTATTCAACAAACAAAATTGTCTGCTCTGAGGTATAGGCCATCCAAGGAGTTGTTGCTTCAGTTTTGGTTAGTCAAACTCCAATATTTTACTAGCCACACATACCCCCACCAAAAAGAGGGTATGTGTGGCTGTGAATTGTATTTGTACAATTTACAGATGCAGCTCACTAAAGAAACTTGCTATCCTTAGCTGATGAATTAGAACATTATCCAAACATTGTCATATTTGGCACCAAAAAACAACATGGTGACCATCCAAAATGCTAGGCTTAAAAATGTGTAGTCCAGAAACCATAGGCCATGGGTGGCATAATGTTGGCTATGTCCGTCTTTTATATAGAGTCTAGGTTTCACATATAAACTTCGGACAATGCCAGAAAATTAAAAATTGTAATCTGTAATGTCCAGAAACGTTCAGGGCTGCAGTGCATGTGTGCCCCGGGGCACACTCATTCTTTACTACAGCAAGGTGAGAAGTTAAACTACCAAAGGTCAATGAAAACAATCTTTTCAATAAACTAATAAAACTGTTTAATAAACAATTTAACCAGGCAGTCTTAAAACGGCTGATCAAGTCTTTAATCTTTTACAGCTGATGTTAAAGTCTAACAGGTTGCACAGCTGAAACTCTAATATCACTTTAAATTGTGCCTCAAAGGGTGATTAACCTGTGTGTGTGCCAACAAACAGAGTTGAGTGAAGCGGAACTTATAACTTTTGGACACCTAATGTTAGTGTGTGTGGGTGAGCGTGACTTTGTGGGTGTGGAAGTACATGACTGTGTCACTGCCTTCGCTCATGAAAGTTTAAAGTGGATCACTCATTATCAGGAAATGTCCACAAAGTGGTCACAGGAAAAGGAGTTTCTGCAAGTCTGTGTCCGTATATGTGTGCGTGTTTTAGTAAAATCTGCGCTCTAGATATCTTTAATCCATACCATATGTCTCCTATCTCAAAGTTGTTTATATAGAAGCAAACACAGAGTGCATGTTGATGTTAGAGTTCATGTATAATGTTTAAAACAGAGAGCACGGGGGGTCTGATTGTTGACGTAAGCCCTGGTATGAGTATGACGTCTTGCTATAGTGACTAAGAATTTAGCGGTTTAGGGTCACTGATGACATCACGATACTCACCAGGACCATTTCCTCCCTACTAGAGAGAAGAAATCACACTCCCGGCTCCGTTAATCACCCACTAAATCTATCAGTCCGGGATACTCATGATTTAAAGAGTTAGAGTAGTCATGGTGAAGATGGAGGTGAAACCAAATACTTACAAATATCACATAACAGAATCAAAATGGACCCCTCCCTCATTCCACAGCAGTTTTCCAAGAGGTTCAGATACTGCAGAGAGCACAAACACAGAAACTCAACACCTCTATGACATGAACCAGGGGCAGAAAGCAATATAAGTTTACACAGGCAAGAGTTCATTAATCTGTCTTTTTTATTAACGTTTTCTACTTCTTTATTCTTCTATAAAAAAACTGCTTTCCGTCCATTAAGTACATTATCTTTATAAGAGATCAGACATATAACCACCAATCTTTTTTCAAAAGGCTCTCAGGCCCTTTTGCAAACTGACAAATCACTACTTTGGTTGTAAAGACTGATTTCTTTCATTTTAAACAAATTATTTTACAGCACTCTACTGCTAGTAACTTGTGTCAGGCCTGACAAAAGAGGATGGTGCTGTTTTGCGCTCCATCTGCTTAGTTTTTGACCATCTGGGATGCTTTGAAATTTTTATGACACTGCGGTTTGCAATGGTTGGCATTTTCCTCTTCTGCTAGCCTCGGGGTGCACCAGATTAAAAACTGTACCAAATTAAAAACTGCATCAGATTTATCCCACAGAATGAACAGCAAACAGCTGAGTAACTGTTGGTCCAAATAAACTTTTGGACTTTGAAACTTTTTGAACCAACTAGCTTTTATGCTACTGGAATTATTTCAAAACCCAATTTATACACTTCACCTGGGGAAAGATTTCAACAGACAAACCTGTATTTTCCTCAGATTAAGAATGATGAAAAATTACTACCAACAAAAGATTACCATTCATTGTTCTTTAATTTTTATTAAAATTTAGGTTTACAGGCTCAAACACAGTGACCTAAACCACACCCAGTCATGTGAAACAGGAAGTATACCCCCTTGAATTCTAAGGTTTTACACATCAAGACATAAAAAATAATCTGATCCTTACCAGGTCTAAAAAATTAGGTAAATACAACCTGAGGTGAACACATGACATATTACACTATATCATTATTTATTTAACAAACACTAACACTAAAATGAAGAAGCAGTGTGTGGAAAACTAACGACACCCCATGAATCAGTAGCTTGTAGAACGGCCTTTAACAGCAATAACTTGAAGTCGATGTTTTCTGTATGACTGTATCAGTCTCTCACATCATTGTGGAGGAATTTTGGCCCACTTTTCTTTACAATGTTGCTTCAGTTCATTAAGGTTTGCAAGCATTTGTTATGCACAGCTCTCTGAAAGTCCAGCTACTTCAATCAGGTTGAAATCTGGACTTTGACTGGGCCATTGCAGCACTTTGATTCTTTTCTTTTTCAGCCATTCTTCTGTAGATTTGCTGCTGTGGTTGGGATCATTGCCCTGTTGCATGACCCAGTTTCAGCCAAGCTTTAGACAGATGGCCTCACATTTGACTCTACAATACTTTGGTATACAGAGGAGTTTGTTGTCAACTCAAGCCGTTCTGCCATGTTCTTTTTAGATAGAACAGACTTCCAGACAAACCACACTTCTTCAGTCTTTTTTCTAATTGGATGGTCATGAACTTAAACCATTAACATGCTAACTGCGGTCTGTAGAGTCTGAGATGTAGCGCTTAGGTTTTTTGCAATTTCTCTGAGCATTGCCCGGTCTGACCTGGGAGTGAATTTGCTGGGACATCCACTTGTTGGAAGATTGACATCTGTCTTAAATCTTTTTCTCTTGTGAATGATCTTCCTCTCTGTAGAATGATGGATTTCATATTGTTTGGAAACTGTCTTATAACCCATCCCAAATTGGTGGGCAGCAACTATTACTTCTCTAAGATCATTGCTGATGTCTTTCCTCCTTGGCATTGTGTTAACACGCACCTAAATGCTCCAGACCAGCAAAGGACCAAAACCTCTGTTTTTTGTTAATCAGTTAATCAAGTGTATTTGATTAGCAGCTCCTGGCTGCTACTTACCCTCTTAATTCCTGTTGAAGCAGTAAGGATGCACTTAGTTTTTCACATACTGCTTCTGCATTTTGGCTTAAATAACAACATGGTGTAATCCAGTATTGTGCAGCAGTCTTGCACCAACCATAATTTCTTCAAATTTTGTTTCCAAATAGTCACACTTTTATGATTTTTTTAAAAAGTGTCCGTGAGCAATAGTTCTCCGGGCTTTCTTAAGGTCATTCAAAGTTTTTCTTTGGAAATTAGCGACTTTTTGACTAATCTTTAGTCTAGTCCTTGTAACTGACCATTTTCAAAAGAATGTTTTTCGTAATTGTTAAGCCACTTAACACTGACCTATGAATCATTCAGTGTCAACCTCTGTTATGTCTACGCATAACAGACAACTTAGCAATTTTAAATTGTATCTTTAAGCACTTTGTTAATAGCAGCCCGTCGCATAAACACAATTTGTTCCCATTTCTTTAGTTGAATCTACAAAAAATACCAAAGATAACACAGTTTAACAGGCATAAAATAGTATGTTTGCACCAACAACGTGATTCCCAAAGAGCTATTAGCTGAAAACTTGCCAAATCTTGGCATTGTGTCCTTAAAAATTTGAGGAAACTGGACAAGTGGAGGATAAAAGAAGTGTCAGGCCTATAAAAATATCTACAGCAGATGAAAAATATCTGAAAGTCATGCCTTTAAGAAATAGGAAAAAATCCAGCAAAGACCTGACACAGGACCTGAGAGATGCATCTGGACCTTCAGTTCACTGAACCCTCATCTGAAATGGTCTCAGGGAGAAAAGGCTGAGGTACAGTATGCCAAACTACACAAGAACTGGACTGAAAGTCAGTGGCAGCAGGTCTGATGGAGTGATGAGTCCAAATGTAACATTTTTGGTTCAAATTCTTGTCGGTGTGTATGGAGGAGTTCAGGAAAGTATTGAGTGTCTACAGACATCTGTAATGTACGGTGGAGGCTCTGTCATGGTTTGGGGGTACATTTTAGCCAGTGGTGCTGGGGATCTTTTCAAAATTAATGGAATTACAAATGAAGAAAAATACCATCAGGTTTTGATCCACCATGCAATAATTCAATACCATCTGGAAAGTGTCTGATTGGCAATGGCTTCATTTTTCAGCACAACAATGATCCCAAACACACTGCCAATGCAGTAAAAGCATACCTGGATAGAAAAACACACAATGGAACACTATCAGTCATGGATTGGCCTCCACAGAGCTCGGACCTCAACATTATTGAAGCAGTGTGGGATGATCTTGACAGAGAATGAAACAAAAAGCAGCCAACATCCAAAGAAAAGCACAAATTCAATGCACGATCCATTGGTGGCTCAAGACTTTTGCACATTACTGTATGTCACGTGTTGTTGTTCATCTGATCTAACTTAAAGACCTGCTAAGGACCAGATGAGTTTTTAATTATATCCTGATGTATAAAACCTTAGGACTGAAAGAGGCTGTATTTTCTTTTTTCACATGACTGTATGTGCAAATATACACGCAAAAATACCGAACTTTTACCTTTCTCAGATCTCCACCCTGACAGTACTCCATGGCCAGCAACGGCAGATCATTGGTGGCCACTAGTTTCTGCATTCCTTCAGGAACTTCTCGGGCAGCAACCACGTTGACATGATCCAACCTGAGTGAGAAAAAGGCATTAGTAACATATTATATATAACATATATAATATATATATGTATATATTATATATACATATAAAAAAAATATTATTTCATAATTTAAACCACAAGAAGTCGCCTTTTGCTAAGACTTGTGCTGAAATTGATCTGACGGGAAAAGAAAATTACTCAAATAAAACAATTTGTACTTGCCATTCTGGTTCCACATGTCAAAATGTTATAGGAAGTTTACCTTCTGTGGTTTTTCTCAGAGGTGGGCAATTAATTTTCCCAAGGGGCCACATGAGAAACTGGGACTGGTGTGGAGGGCTGCACCAGTAAGTAAACTCAATTCTGCTCAATATTAATTTTATCTCTTTATAAACTTCTACCAGTAAAAATAGATGTTACAATTAGGCAATGAAAATGTAGGCAGAGTAACAAGTGCATTAAAGTCAGGTTCAGTGTCTGAGCAAATGCAAGATCTGCCTTCCATTCTGCATCTGAGAGCTCTGAAACATCCTTGCCTTTCTTGTCACAAAACTCTTTAATTTCTGCTTTCAGATCCCATTCTCTTTTTAGTAATTTGCCTAGGCTGAGTCACCTGACAGCTGTGTGGTAGACTACGTCACCTGATGTGTGTAATATAATGCAAAAATACCAATTTCAGTTCTGGGTTCATTTCAGTCTCTTTATCTTGCATCCGCTTCCAAAGGCCAAAATTTTTCCCTGTCAGATTTGGACAGCCATCAGTTGGAACGCCTGCCAGTTTGTCCCATTTCAGCCCCAGCCTATCCAAGCACGCCATTACCTCTGTGAACAAATCACTCCGTCATAGCTAATTGCAACAATGTTATCAAGTAAGAACCAACCAATGATACAGAGATTAATCGTGAATTTCCTTTGACTAATTTGACTGCACTGACTAAATTCCAGATTCTGGGCACTTATTTCCAAGGAAATTATGTGTGTGTGATATCTACGAAAAATATTGAGACAAATCTGTTGATTGGGCTTTTTTTCCAGGGAACTGCTCTTCTATCATATTCTGTCTTCAACAGAAAACATTAGCCGCCACCTTATCAACATTAGACCCGAAAACCTTCTCCTCAGGCTGGGATTATACTTGCTTCTGAGAGCAGACACGGATATGTGAGGACAACAAGTGTGCTTGGGTAGTTCTACCCTTGTAGTGCAGCTTCTGTGTGGACAAGTCACACGGACTTCTGCGTGAAGCCCTGTGTTTACACCATGATGGCAAAATTGACCTCACTCAGACCCACGTGGACCCTGGTAATGTGCAAAGTATAACACTACCACCTCTCTCATATCCCCTATTATATAACACAAAACATGATGCATTTTTTTGATACATGGGTACTCTAAACTTCATATAATGGGCCTGAAACAGTGCTTTACTTAGTTTCATATGACTGGCTGACATATTTTTATCCATTTAGGTTTAATTCTGTTACTTTTTTGAATGTTTCTCGTTGTATTATTGTATTTTTTATTTATTTGCTTTTTATTGTATTCTTTAATATTTTGGATTCTTTTTTATTATTTTTTGTTGTGTGTGTTGGATGGGTAATATAGCTGTCTGGTGTGGGGGTTACTCTGCAGAACCATGTGTTGTGCTGTTCCTCATTTAAACTTTATTAGAAATGTTTTTTATTGCTTTCACAATATCAAAACTATATCAAAACTGATTATATCACACAATCTTTGTATCCTTTAAAGTGTTACTTTTGACCTGATTCTCCTCTGTTTCTGAACCTTTGTGGTTTCATAATGTGTCACTGAAACAATGTGTTTCAGATTGCCTTTGGCTCGGGTCTTCATCTTGTAAAAAAAAAAAAGCAAAGGGGAATGTCAAGATAACAGACTCAAACTGATACCAGATTGACCAAGAAAAATGTACCGCACATACTCAGTGTTGTAGGAGCTTCAACAGCAGGAGACAGATAGTAATCACTGAAATAACAAGCAATTGTTAGGTTATTATGAGCCATTAACATGTTTATTTTCCTGCATAGTGAAAGTGTTAGAAAGGGATAAAGCTGTAAATAATCAAACTAAACTAAATATTCAGTGTTATAGTCATACTGCTTCAATATAGGATGTTTTCTGCTGCAGGGAAGACAAGGCTACATGTGGAGTCCTTCAAGACTCAAGCCTTGGGCTATTTCTGTTTTCATTATATGTGTTACCCCTGGGTCTACTCTAAGATCTACTTAACATCTTCAAAGGCATCTCCTACTGCTATGCTGATGATACACAGCTGTACTTTTCTGTTAAGTCTAACATCCTCAACAGCCTCTAATATCTCAGTGAATGCTTCACTGCCATTAATGACTGGATGTCTTCAAATTTCTTCCATCTCAATCGTGGCAAAACTGAAGTTCTTGTGTTCGGCCCTGACAGCTTCCCTAAAGAGGTCAGTTATTACATTGGCCCCCATGCCAGCAATATCAAATCATCTACTAAGAATCCTGGTATTATTTTTGACCAGCATCTCTAAGCTCATCCAGTCTAGTTTCTTTCATCTAAGAAACACTGAAAAAAGTCAAACCTTTATTGGCATCCAATAACTTGGAACTTTTAGAGCACACTTCCATTTTCTCCCATCTCGATTATTGTCACAAACTCTTCACGTGCATCTCTCAGTCCTCCTTAACCGTGTTCACCGGCTCCAGCTAGGCCGCTAACAAAAACTAGCAGGTGCTCACACATCACCCCTGTTCTTGCTTCCCTTCAATGGCTTCCAGTGGAAATTCAGAATTCGTTTTTAAAATTGTGTTAATAACATAAATCCCTACGTGGCCAGGCTCCTGCACAGATTGCCGTCCACCTTTCCAATCATCTAAGCTAGAGAGGACCACACTTGTGTAGTGCCAAAACTTTGTAACAGCCTCCGTCAGCCAATCAGATTGACTGAATCAGCAGTTTGTTTTAAACGGCTGCTGACGCTGAAAACTAATTTTTATAGCTTAGCTTTTCCTTAATCTTTCACCCATTTTTTTTGGCTATAGTTCACATCCACTGTGTGTATGGACGTGTGCATGTATGACTGAATGTAAAACCGCAAGTTTGACTCACTTATCCTTAATGTGTGGTTTTATCCAAACTGTGAAGCACTTTGTAACTGTGTTTAAAAAAGTGTTATACAAATAAAGTTATTATTATTATTACTATATATGAGCTGGAAAGTAATTCTTTCTTAAGCCTATTTGAGAACACATTTTGGAAAGAAAATAGACAATGAGGAATGAGTGGGATTAAAACCTGCATCAGATATTGGAACAAATATGTTTTTTTCTTCGTTTTAAAAAAGAAATTCAGCATTTGAAAAAGTAACAAAATACCAGCTCTATAAATACAGCACAACTCAAAAACAAAGTGATGTGTTTTTCAGTAGATGTGCATTTTCAAATCTGTGTTAAGTAGCTATAATAATATAATGGTAGGTTGCCATGTCCCCTACCCTGTGGTTTTTCCCAAAGTTGAGCGTGGGTGCATGGAAGGGTTGTGGCTGTGACCAAGTCTGTCTGAAAACAACACGCTTGTTAAAGTAAGACAAGGAAAAAAAAATTGTTTTACACGCGTGTTTGCACTAGCAAATAACAAAAAGCACATGCATTTCACATCTCAAACATAACCAAACCCCGCATAAATTGGCATCCATTGACCTGACAGCGAAACCGAAGCCATTAACAGACGTGTGTGTGGAAAGAGAATGCCTGCCAAAGTGGAGCAAAATGAGGAGGTGGCACTTAGGACGTCAGAAATAACCAAAGTCACCAAAATAACCCAAACTTTCATGCTGTTCTAATTATCTAATGTGTGATTTTTACTATTTCAGGGCACAAAATTAGATTTTATATTTTGAGAAAACTTGTTAAACAGATGGGAACATAAAAGTCAAATGTCAAACTCCTAAGCACACGGTTTGTCATGGAATGTACCAAAGTGAGTCACAACAACATGTCAAACCGAACCTGGCTAACATGCCAAAAACAGCCTTAAGCCAACGCATCAAACTGTTTTCCTTTAAACGGGAAAATCACCAATTTCTTAAAAACTGATGTGTCACAGACTGAGATGCATCACTGTGGAAAAAGAGACAAGAGGCAAATAAAACAGTGATGTGGCCCTTTTCATTCCAAGCATATTTCAGAACAAATCTCTGCTGAGTGATTTGAAAAATACTGCATTCAAGACCAACATCTGTAAGCCTCTGAAAGACCAAAACAATGACTGACAAGATAAGGCAAGCACATTCTCTTAAGAGATATACAATTCTATAACATCACCATGATCTCAGCAGGTCCTTATCTTGTTCATTTGTGTCATATTCTAATATATAGACTCAATTTTATAGCTTGTCTTTAAATCCTGCCTATGAGGTGTGATCATAAAGTTCTGTGACTACACCTGTTTAAAATAAAGCATATAAACTATATCTGATTTAAATTTGGAAGGCTTCCACTTTGGTGGCCTCAGAATCTCATCTCTGCTTTTTGCGAATGATGTGGTTCTGTTGGCTTCATCAGGTGGTCACTTTAATTAGTGACCGAAAGAATGAGATTGCAGATACAAGCGGCGGAAATAAGCTTTGTCCGAAGGGTGCCTGGCCTCTCCCTTAGGGTTTCGGAGAGGGGCTCAGAGTAGAGGAGCTACTCCTCTACATCAAAAGGAGCCAGTGAGGTGGTTTGGGCATCTGACAAGGATGCCTCCTGGGCAAGGTGTTCTGGACATGTCCTACTGGGATGAGGTCCCAGGGTAGAACACCTTGGAAAGATTACATCTCTCAGCTGGCCTCAATGAGATGGAGGAGGTGGCTGGGGAAAGGGAGGTCTGGGCTTCTCTGCTCAGGCTGCTGCCCCCCGTGACCTGGCCCCGGACAAGCAGAAGAAAATGGATGGATGGATGGATGGATGGATGGATGGATGGAGGGATGATTTAAATTTGGCAAGCTGTCTAAGCTGTCTGCTTATGCACCCTGAAGTGCTTCCAGCTCCTTGAAGTCCTGTTCTGACCACCTGCACTCGTGTGTCTGCAAGGTGAACGTCAATTTAAACAACTTCTGTAGCAGTATCTTTGGTTTTGAGGATCATCACCAGTGGTAAGAGCTCAATCTTCAGCTACGCTCCAGAGACTAAAAAGGAGTCTTTAGTGGAAGAGACTGCAGTGTTCAAGGCTAAAAGTAGCTCACTAGGTCAGGAGAGCTACCATATTTTGATATGCAAAGGGTTGTGCACCCCAAATTGGACCTTTTGGGTCAGATTGTCAATGCCGATCTGTACTGTACTACAACATAATCATTTCTCACCACCTGCTCTACTGGCCCGATCTGGCTTCCTACAACTTTGTCCTCTTCCCTAAAATGAAGTTCAGGTTGAAGGTTTGTTGGTCAGTCAGCACACAAGTGCAAGTGGTCAAACTGGGACTTCCAAGGACCAATGTGAAAAAACAACAGTAGATACACTGAATGGGGTGCAGTGTGGCCTAGAAGAGGACACTGGCCAAATTTTAAATCAGTTATAGTTCATGTATATGGTTTGGATGGAGTTGTGGAACTTTATAATCACGCATCATAACCTCAAATACAGTTTCTGACCTCTTCATGATCTGGATCTCCAGACACCATCGCTCCTTGTTTCTATCGCTCAGCTCCTGGCGGCACTGCTTTATAGCAATCTGCTCCTCTGTGTCCTAAAAACAGAAAGACACACAGACACCACATTGATTTACACTAAAGAGCCATTTTCACACTTGAACTTTAGCCTTTTATTTTTCTACACAATATCCAACGGAGGCGCATGTGAGAACGCAAATGTCCTCAATTCATTTAGACATTAAACGATCTCTGCACTGCCTCAGCATTCTCTACCCAGGCAGCAACCTTGCCAAAAAACAGTATTTCCAGTAATGGCAACATGGCTGACTCAGACAGTTTCCTGCTATGTGCTAGATGTCAGAGAGTGCAACTGCAGACAATGTCTCAACCTGATTCTCCTGAAATGTTCAGAGCTCATGTGTGAAAAAAAACACTAGGAAAAACAGCGGTCAGGACCGAAGACAAGGATGGAAAGTGAAGAGACAATTAAAAGCAAGCAAATTAATTCATACCCACATCAGGATACTGTAATACAACAAGAAAAGATACAAACATTCACATTTAATGTCTGTAATAATTAAATGTTTTGCTTGATGAATGACTTAAATGATCATTTAAATGTAATGTAATCAGTTATTCTTGCTGAAACTATTTTTTCATCAAATTAAAAAAAAACCATTATTTCTCTTTTTTTTGCCTAAAGTGAGAATTTTTTTATTAGAACATTTCCCATACACATTAAAGTGGACCTTTTAGCCAGCCATCCATTTTCTTAACCACTTATCCAACTTAAGGTTGCAGAGGATGGGGGGCTAGAGCCTACTCTAGCTGTTATAAGGTGACAGACACCCTCACGTGTTAAGATCAATTAACCCTAACAAGCATGTTTATGGGCACACTCAGCTCCCTCCCTGTGCTTTTTCTTCTCTTCTGTCATTTATGTACTGTTACGATGTGGGTGCCCACATTAAACATGGCCAAAGTTTCAAACAACAAGGTCATTGGAGGTGTAAGCAATCCCTATGACCTAAACCTCTTGATGCATGCTCAATAATCCAGGTAAAAGAATCCTAAAAAGTTGAATCTGTTCATCTGGACGTAGCGATTTTTTAGTGGGAGAAACGTTTCGTTTACCAACTGGTAACTTCTTCAGACTGAAGATGAACAGATTCAACTTTTTAGGATCCTATGACCTAAAGGTCAGAGACTTCCGTAAAAGTTTTTCTACTTTTAGCTCTTTATGTTGTTATCCATATCCATAATAAGGTCATGCTGAGCACAGCAGCCCCACTCACCTGCTGTTAAAACCTTCTGTTTACAAGGAGCAACCAATTAGAAGAAAATCTGATGAAAAAGTAGGGTGGCCTTAAAGGTAAAGCAGATTGTTTCAGACAGTGGATTACCTGAGGGGGTGCACAAAGACCCAATAAAAGACAGCTAAAGATTCATTTGAATTGTGAATCATGCAAAGCTACTCTAGTGGAGTCCAAGAATAAAAACACAGAGGTGGAAATGAGCATAACAAAACTCTTTGAAGATGTACACAATGTGTACACAGTGCCAATTATACACTTTACCATGACTAATTTCTATTCAGGAGACCGAACGGTAGGGTATTTCTACTTAATGATAAACAGAAAAAAAGGAGGGGGAATGGGGTAAAAAATTCTAAATTGGCCGTATAGGTATGAATATGAGTGTGTTGCTGCCCACTGCCAGCCAGAGAATAGATGGATGGACTCGAGTAAAACAATGGATAAATACACAACCATCATTGTTTCACCTTTGCAATCCACAGAGCATGCAGTACATTAGATCACTTCCCTAAAAATGACGAGAAACTTCTCATATTAGCTATTATTAGGCCACAGTACTGTTGCCAATCCAGGAAGACATTACATTTCCTACAGAGGAAGTTTAATCATCACAGCAGCAGAAGCCAGGAGAGCCCTCTAAATCATTTTCCCTCCTCAAAGGCCAGTCTGCAGTGGCACCGATTATCAGCACTGTGAATACACTGCTAAACATCTTTTCTTGAATGCTTCACTGATTATTGTAAACAACAGGGGAAGTAAATCCTACAAATATGTTAATTTTGCCGATGTATTGGAAGACACACTCACCAGCTACTTTGTTAGGTACACCCGTTCAACTGCTCATTTATGCAAATACCTAATCAGCCAATCACATGGCAGCAACCCAATGCACTTAGGCATGTAGACATTTAAGTGACTTTTAACATGATATGTTTGTTGGCGCCAGATGGGCTAGTCTGAGTATTTCAGAAATTGGTGATCTGCTGGGATTTTCCCACACCTCTAGGGTTTCCAGAGAAAAGGAGAAAATATCCAGTGAGCAGCAGTTCTCTGGGCAAAATGCCTTGTTGATGCCATGTTGAGGTCAGAGAAGAATGGGCAGACTGCCTTGAGCGGATAGGAAGGCAACAGTAACTCAAATAACCCCTTGTTATAATCAAGGTATGCAGAAGACCATCTCTGAAAACACCTTAAAGCAGGTGGGCTACAGCAGCAAAAGACCACACCTGGTACCAGCTAAGAACAGGAAACTGAGCCAACAATTCACACACACAATTCATCAGAACTGGACAGTGAGTCTGATGATTCTCAATTTCTGCTGCAACATTCATGGTAGGCTGGTGGTGATGGTGTAATAGTGTGGTAGATATCTTTTTGGCACACTTTGGGCCACAGCCTACTTGAGTATTGTTGCTGACCATCCCTTTATGATCACCGTCTACCATCTTCTGATGGCTGCTTCTAGCATGATAATGCACCATGTCATAAAGCTCAGATCATCTCAAGCTGATTTCTTGAGCATTAAAATTAGTTCACTGTACTCAAATGGCCTCCACAGTCACTAGATCTCAATCCAATAGACCACATTTGGGATGTGGTCAAATGTGAGAGTCACATCATTGATGTGCAGCTGACAAATCTGCAGCAACTGTGTGATGTCATCATGTCAATATAGACAAAAGCCTCTGAGGAATGTTTCCAGCACCTTGTTGAATATGTGCCATGAAGAATTAAAGCAGTTCTGAAGGCAAAAGGGGGTCCAACCCAATACTAGCAAGGTGTAACTAATGAAGTAGCCGGTGAGTGTATATACTACATTTCACAAAATACAGGTGTGGCTTCGGGAAAACAATTATAATGGCCTGAATTACAGCCACCAACAGAGCAGTGAACAGCTGTTGTTTATTTAAGTGATCTCAGATGATAAGAAGCATTGAAATCTTGTATAGTGAAACCACAACAGAAGAGATCTGTAACTCTCCATTGTGGATTTTAGTCACATGATGATATTTCCTGGCTCAAAGCCTGCTTCAAAAATGCCATTATAGTGAGTATGAGTCATACAACAGTACAGCTGAAGTACAGTTTTAAAGAGAGGAAGAGGAAGGCCCATTAATTGGGTGCTGTCATATTCCCTTGTTTAGTGATGCAACTTTACAATGTTTTATCCTGTGACTTATAGTGACATCATTACAATAGATACTATGTGAAATGGGCTGGATACACAAGGAAGAGCTTCCTGGAGTGAACAGAAACTGTGCACGTGAAATCCCAAATGCTCCTTTGTTCAGTTCTAAAGAGGAAATTCCTTCTTTGAGTCAAATCTAAACATATAGACACAAAGCCCATATTTTATAAATAACTTATACTTTATGAGAATATTATTGTTGTCAGATTTACAAAGAAATCTTTCCAAAGTGCTGTTAAACCTTGACAAAATTCCCAGTTCCAGATGCACTGAAGCCTCCCCACAGAATAATACTCCCACCACAGTGTGGGGACGATGTTCTTTGGGTTGCACACCTCTCCCTTCTTTCTTCAAACATAAGCAGCGTCTCTGTGGCCAAAGAGCTCTAGTTTCATCTCATCTGACCAAAGGACATACTTCCAGTATGCATAATCTTTCTCCAGTTTGCCCTTAGCATACTTCAGTCTGGCATGAAGGTGTCTCTTCTGCAGAAGTGGAGTTTTTCTTGGTCTGCAACCTCGCAGTCCATTCCTGTGCAGGGTTCTAGTTATTGTCTT
>VUQS01004722.1:55347-80954 GCA_015108495.1 Heterochromis multidens
AGAGAAGGAGAGGGAAAAAAAAAAAAAAAAAAAAAGTCACAGATGCTACATAAAAGGAGAAAAGTGAAGGACGGGAAAGTACTTTCATAGACATTACGCAAGTCAAAAACTAGGCCTGTAAAAAGAAATCCCTCACTTCATAAGAGATTGGAGAAACCTGAATTTTTCCATAAATGTCAGAAGACATTTTCTTGCCCTTGTATTAATGTGTAACCAGCAAGATTGAAACTAACAGCTATTTTCATCACCTTAAAAAAAACGAACTAAAACAAAGCAAAACAAAAAAAAAAACACTTCACCATTTGCCCAAGATAATCCTGATGAATGTGCTTGATTTGCCTGGCTAACAATCCAAACCCAAAGAGGTTGCACCACAGATATGCTGCAGAACTGTTGCTAGAATAACTTTAAACACATTACCCATTTTTTCCCCTGTAACCTGGTTTCATGTGTGCATGCGTAAACATCATATTCTACATGGTTCATTTTGTCCTCACATGGTGGGTATAAAAATTTGAACCCTTTTTGATGGTCATTTTTTAGAAGCATGATAATTCTCCATAATGGAACCAACACTCCATCAACTTTACAGGTTTTGAATAATACCACTCCATGAAGCCTTTTGTGGTTACAGAAAGAGCTGTGAAAAGTCCTGATAAACTGTCTGCAGTGACTTCAGTATTCTCTGCCTGTCTCCAGACGCTCAAACCAACATTAGGCACTACAGCCACAAGACACTGCCTACTTCGCGGGTCAATGTATGACACAGACAACAACATTTACTGTTCTGCTGCATCGATTTAGAAAATTCTGTTATCACCCAGCTGCATTAGGAGCTATCCTAATGCAGCTGGGTACTTTACTGAATGTATGAAGGCAGAGTAGATGAAGTCGACAAGTCTAGACAAAATCATTTTGTTGGACATATGTTACCAACAGAACAGGCTTACTTGGGTCTGTCTGCTCTATTTCTACATTGACAGAGTAGCACAAACCAAGCGTTATGAAATAGTTATGTCAAGAGAGGCAATAAAACTATCATGCAAAGCAGCTGATAATTGCTAACGCTAAAGAAAGACCCCTCAAGGAAGTGGCAAACCTGTGAAACTTCAGAAAGAGCAAAATAAATCATGTGTTACTGTTAATGATCACAGTATTCAGTCACTAATGACCTGAGCAAATGCTCAGGCAGGGGAAGTGCTGCCAGGGAAGCTGAGACACAACACATACTGTGCATGTTATGCCGATAGTTCACTACAGTGCCCTCCATCTTTTGACTGTATTGATGGGTATTAAAAAGTAATGGAGACTGTAGTTTTTGATACTGTTAACAAAAAAATGTTGCACTACTCTATGAGGTGTTTTTAGGATTTACTGTATCCACATTTATATCATCAGGGTATTCATAATGTTAGAAAACAAAACTATATATTGTAAAATGAATGAGTAAAGACAACTACATTATAGTGCATTAATATCACTCCATTTCCTATGTTAAAAAAATCATTTACTCAGCCATTCAAATAGTTGTAGTATTTCTTTCATAATCTAAATAAAATTGGCATTTAAACCTAGGAGGATTGTGAAGATAGGAATAATCTGAGCTGTGAGCAGAACTACAAATGATAACATTCGTCATCACTGTCATATTGTTACAAAAGCCTACTGTCTGGGACAAGTTCATTTTGGCAGCAGATTGGGAAGTTTTTTAGCATTTTTTTTCCAGCAGAGTAATTGGAAGACAGAAGATCAGACAAACACCAATCTACGACTCACGCTGCGCAGGGATGAATCCTTACCAATTTCTCATCAACTGTAATAAGCTGCGTGTCTTGTCCTGCATTCTCTGCCAGCCTCAATGTTGATGTGCTTGTAGACCTGGAAAAAAAATCATTATTGTATAGTCATTACACGCAAAGCACAAAGCACCAAAGGCACACAAGTGACAAAGAAGTAAATTACACAAACAAGTTACGCTCTGGAACTGCTGACGATCTTGGAGGAGGCAGTGGGGTGGGGGTACAGTGAAAAGGAAGCGACAAGGAGGGAATCCCCCCCGCCACTTATTAGTTCTGTCTGGTGAATTTCTGGCAGACTCTCACTCTCATCCTAATGACAGGACGTGCTTAATGTTGGCTGTGGTCAACTGTCAGGCGAGGACTGTGAAGCTCTTTGTCAAAGTGCAGCCGTGTCCTATCACAAAACGGCAATGTGCCATCACAGAACGACACATTCCATATAATTATAATTTTGTATTTATTTCAAATGAATGTTACGTTTCCAAGTTAGTATCAGGTCTCATATTTCAATAAAAACAGAGATTACAAAAAAAAGAAACACAAATATGGTTTCAGGTGTAAATATTGCTCAGTTCCTTCACTTGAATGAGGCCCTACTCAGCATTTTTCCTGGCATGGAAGGAGCTTTGGGGAGTAACTACACATGGCAGTATGCACAATCACTGCATACAGATAAAGCAATGAGTCTTATGCTTTATTTAACAGAAATCTGTGCACTTTCCTTTGATTTCTGATAATTTAAATAAAAATTTATATTATGCTTCAGTAAATGAAACACAGATTAACAAAACTGATTTTAAAAAAATTACAAATTTGTGCAACATTGAGGAGGGGATTTTCCTTTGAGTCTGGCTAAAAGCTCTTTGGGGGGGGGGTGCCAACAAAATCTTCTGTGCAGACGAAACCTGCAGACACTTATATAAATTTGTATAATAGGTACAAGTGTATATAATGACAGTGAGATGAGCAAAATGCACAGTTAATTTCTCTGTTGAAACAACAGATTTAGCACAATGTTTCAACGAAACAACACACTAGTAATGGATTGAAAATGAAGAGCAGGTGGCTAAAACAACAACAGCACTTCCTGTCTGTCAGTTTCTTCAAAGACAAGAATGAAACTGAGTAATTCTCCCATTGTTTTAGATGGATTAAAACTTTGAAAGGTTTTCATGATTGGTGAAAGGCTGTTTTTTTAAATTCATGTTAAGTTATTTTTACCTCACCCATCTCACCTCTGACTCTGTTTAACTGTGTGCTCAGCTCTGTGTGTAAAACCATTTCCCTTCCCACACACAGAGATCACACAGTTAAACAAACACACGTACAATCACAGTGAAACCAAGAGCAGGGGAGAGAAAGTAGCACAACCATAAATGGCTGCATGTACATTTGTTTTTCTTTTTCTCTCCGTCTTTCATTTAACTGTAATTCCCTTCAGTTTTTTGGGGTAATATCCCACTTCCTCAAGACAATGGTAAAGAAATACTGTGATTTGTCCAGTCACTGATCTGGCTTTTACATTAATTCAGAAAAGAATTTACTTAGTCAACAAAATACTGAAAAAAAACAAACAAACAAACTGTAAGAGCATGCTTCATATTATTTCACTCTGTAAAAACTCCCAAAGGAGAGTAACTGTTTATACAATAATTTCTGCAACATCTCTGCATGCATGTAAACTAGTAGTTTTTGTTTTGTTTTTTTTTTTTTAACAATTTTTAAAGTAAAAAAAAAAAACCAATGGGTGACAAAAATACTGGTGGGTACAAATCACTAAGGAACAGCATGTATTGCAGCCTTATCCATAAGTTCATGCTCATAACCCATGAAGGTAAATTATGTCAGTTGCCACTACATGCTTATTTAAAGCTAAGCGATACTGGCAGAACAAAACATGCATTATATTGTTTTTTCTAGAATGACAATATTGGGGTGAATTCTATGGCTTTTTATTATTTTTAATTAATATTAAATCCAGATTATGCTGACTGTAAGTGAAGTTATTAGATGATCAGATTAATTGGCCATGATTGATCTATTGGAAAATATCAGTTATCAGTGACAAAGAACAATGTTTATCTGTTGTGTCACATCAGTTCTGCTCTGACTAAATGTTGAAAGATAATGTGAAGAACAGCTGAAAGACTTTATATTTCTTTTTCTTCTTCTTTCGGGTGCTCCCTTTAGAGGTCACCACAGCAGATCATCTGCCTCCATCTCACCCTATCCCTAGCATCCTCTTCTGTCACACCAACCCTCTGCATGTCCTCCATCACTACACCCATGAACTTTCTCTGTGGTCTTCCTCTTTTCCTCCTACCTGGCAATATATCCACTATCCCTCTTCTGCACATGTCCAAACCATCGCAGCCTTGCTTCTCTAACTTTGTCCCTCTGATGTACTCATGTCTAATCCCGTACATTCCGGTCACTCCCAGTGAAAATCTTCAACATCTCTAACTCTTACCACTTGCAGCTCAGCCTCGTGTCTTTCTTGTTAAAGACTTTATATTTCCTTGTAGGAAATGTGGGAAACAGTTAACAACAAAACAAACAAAAACCACTGACATCAGACAAACTACTACTTTAAACAGAATTTCACAACTGGTGTGATGCTGATGACTGCCACGCAAGCCATCAACAAGCGATCATCCCATCCCATTCAGCTTGTGAAATGAAACCAGTAAGCTATCATTTAACTGGTCTTACTGCCAGGAAAACATTGCTGTATTTAAGTATCACTTTAACATATGAAGGTAAACACTGCCAGGCCTCAGACGGCACTCTTAAAGTGTCACAAAACGCATTTACTGTGGCAGATAACTGGTTGGTAAAAACGTATTTAGAGGATTAGAAAACAGACGTCAGTGCTCACAGTGGGGGAAACATTTTGGAGCAGGGGGGCTAGATCAGGAACACTGCTACAAACACAGGCTGTTCGGGTTTGACGGCTAAGAATAAGCATATGTAACGTGCACCTTGCGTACACTTCATGAATAACTTAAATTATAATGTATAGATCTGTTACTGCAAGAGATGCACTGCGTCCTATCAACAGTACTGTATTACTCTGACGCTAATCGTTAGCTTCCAGGCTCTCTACAGCTGGCTGTAAGGTTAGCTGTCGGTTGGGTCTCTTATTTAATAAAGTTGCCCCTGCCTGGTGTGTAGCACGTGTTGTGCAGACCAGTGAGCACCGTTTAATTGTGTTAGCTCTTAAACTGATTTCTAGCTCGCCCTAGCATTAGCCAATTAGCTGGGTAGGCGGCTGCTGTGAGGACACTGACATTATCTAAAAGGGTATTTCAAGATAAAACGTGCAGGCATGGACGCTGTCAAGTCTGTAAACTCAGCTGTTATGCGGCATAAAGTGCGAAACCTTTTCTTTTCAAAGAAAAAAAAAAAAGCTGCATTAAAGTGCTGTGACGTTGACAAGCTAACAGACAGACGGCCTCCGTGCTTTAGTCGACTTGGGAGTTAAATAATTCAAACAAACTTAGCTCAGAGTATCAAGTGCGAACACAAACCTGATAAACAATTAATATGAAATTACCTGATAGGATTCAGGAACATTTTAGAAGCTGCACTGAGAGCAGACAAACGTCCCAAAGCGAGAAGTGACATTGAGGACGCCATGATTGTTGTCAACAATGACGTACGGCAACCGCGAAGGAACAAACAGTACGCGCGGGTGGCGGAGACAGCTGGTACATGAAAGACTTTGCCAACAGAAATTTTGGATGTGTCACATAACACACCAAGGGACGCCCAGACATCTACTCACGCCAGTGCTCTCTTATATAACAAAGAACAATTATTTTGGTGTAAATGGAAGGAAAACCCGCACGCCGAGAAGAATTTCAATTTGCTTTTGCGTCATGTCTACTCACAGAAGTTTATACATTTACCTTTTTTTCTGCTCGTTTTCTTGTGCTTTGCTTGATGACAGCTTGGGAAAAATCACTCAGGTTTCTTCATTACTTGATGCGTGTTCACAGTTTTTGTAGTGCTTCTTGTGCTTAAAACATGTTTTATTATATATGTATATTAAATATTGTGGAATACACCATGTAAAGTTATTTGTATATTCAGAAGGTGGTTTTTGGAACAGGTAGATAAAATCCCCTGGGTATGTGTATTTTTATATGTGTATATGTGTATGTAAGTTTCTAGCAAATCAGGTTAGAAATTGTTTATAGCTTGATCCTCCAAGTTGAGGATATTCGTTTGATATTTGTCCAATCTTTTATTCCTTTTAAATAAACACTTTCATTGAAACTATGATACATCTAAAAATATGTTTTTCACTAATAAGTAATAGAGCTGTGTCAGACAAAAGTATAAGGAAAAAAACTTTTATTGTTTCACTCTTCATATCTGTACAAATACCATCAAACTTTGTATGTACATATGACATTTACATAAAAAATACAAAACTATATATTCATAACAGAATTTTGTATTTCTCTTGTGATGTTTGAAAATAAAAATGCATTCTGAGGAAAAACAAAAACAAATAGAAAGAAACAAAGTGAAGAAGTCTGATATAGTGTAGAGTATTGCAGTACGTTAGTCCTAGTGTAGCTCTGTGAGAGCAGTACGGAGTACATTGGCAAGAAGACAGCTCACAAATGTTAATGGCACATTGTTTCCAAAGTAATCAAGTATCGCCCAAAACTTACCTCTCTTAGCTCTAATGTAGTGAGACAAAATAAAAGCTATTTAATTATGTCTACAGTCTCCATGTGGAAACAAACCTAAAGGGCTAAAACTGAAGGAAACCTTAAAACTAAGAAAAGAAAAAAGAAAATGGCTCTTTTTTTTCTTTTCTATTCGATCACTGCTGTGCTGCACCATTTACAATGCTCTTTTGCAAAACCATTGAGAGAATCCCTTTGGTCAGTTATTATAGTTGTAAACAAACCAGACACACTTCTGTACATAAAATGATTGATATATTCCCAATAAATAAACACACAGCCTAAACATGCATTTATGTATGTGTGACATAAACATCTGTGATAGAGATTTGACAGAAACAAGCAGATTTTTACAGCTCAGGGAATGCAATTTACAGCTTGTAGAGGACTTATACTTACACGGTACCATGAAAAATAAATAACACTGCTTTTCTTTGGACAAATATATTTCTTCATGATAAAAAAGAAAGTAAAAGGGATAAGAACAAAAAGGGAAAATGAGTGGTAACACAATATATCATGGTAGGTGATAGCCTGACAATGTAAATGTATAAATTATAAAACACAAAAAGTATAAATAAACATCTAGCAGACTGAACTATATGTATACTTCCTTTTTCTTTAAAAAATAAATAAGCATACACATAATGTACAGTATGGACATGATTCCTTGCCCTAGGACTGTTCCCCTAGTGATGGGAGCCTATCCATCCAGTATAGAAGATAAATGGACATAGGCCATGTAGTCTGAGTCCTCATCTTCCTCATCCTCCTCCTGGTCTTCTGTAATGGCTATATGGGAGAATATATGGTAGCTATTGTATGAATATGGACCACAGCAGCGCAGAATATCACTGTCAAAAAAATAAATCTCACAATTCTCACAGCCACTGGCACACAGCCTCCTTTTTGTTTCTTTCTTTTGTGTATATGATTATGTTTGTGTGTGTGAGGAAGAGTCTGTGTGACTTGGCAGCAGCAGTTGCTGTGGCATCCCCAATTAATTATACAATGTCCATTTACATAATCGAGCAAGTCAGGGCTGCAACATGAGAAAAAGGAGTGACAATGGAAAGGATAGGCAGATTGGAGGTTAGGGGAAGGTCACAAGGTGGGTTAGGGGGAGGATGGGTGGCAGGTTTAGGGGCACTGGGGCTGATGGTTCCAGTGGTTCAGGTCTCGATTGAGCAGATTCCTGAAAGCAGACACACATAACACAGAAAAGTGCTCTTGTGTTCTTGGATTCACTATAGTTTCTTTTTCTCCGATTATTAATTTTTTAGCTTCTGGCTCAAACGAACAGGTAGGGAGGACTCTGTGTCACAGCCTGGCCTTAGCAAGCAGGTCAGAGATCACTAGCACAGTTCTGAGGTATTTTCTTTTCCTTTTTACACAAGAGATTTACATTGGACACATAAAAAAGCACACAAGCAAGCACAAGGGCAACAATACATAAAAACACAGGTAGTCCCTCATTAATCCAAATGGATTTGTCATTTCTGATACACAACACATTCACGGGAAACGGCATGAATGATAAAAGTTAGCTAATAAACGTTTTTCTAATGAGATGGGAAGTAAGGGAGCATGGATCTACAAGCTTATGCTCATCCTGCACACTGTAAATTATCACATTTAGCCCATGAGGTGATCATAAAGTTGGTACCTTGGACTTCATTGCAAACCTTAAGCACATTGTATTAAGCCAGTCAGGATAAAAAACAAAAAACAAAAAACCTCCTAAATAGAAATTTGGAATGTAAATTTGAAACTACCTCAAAGCTGTTGTTAAATTTGATATTTTGCCCAGAGATTTGTGGGTTTATAAATGGCTCACACTGGTCTATGACAGGCAGTCTACATGAATCTCAGTGTACAAATCCATCATTATTATCAATGGTACCAATGTTACAATCACCTTATGCATGTCTGAGTCTGTTTAAACATGTTCTTTTTTTAGCGACATGTTGGCAGTGTGGGGTTTATGTCACAAGAGGCAGTGCATTTTGAATTAATTGATTATAGCCAAAAAGCAACATAAAGGAAATAACACAAAAAAAAAAAATAGATAATTTCCAGGAAATTAACAATGTGACCATGGAATTTACAAGCTGTAAAGATGTGGACATTAAACCATTAATGACTGAAAAAATACTGCATGGGATTTAAGGCAACCTGCTCCTGCAGGTCACTAGCATGACCATAAACACAGCTATTTTCTCAGAAAGTATTGTTCCACTGCAAACAGTCTGTTGATATAGAAATAAGTTTTTCACTCATCTTTCTGTTAACGGGATTTGCAGAAGAATTTGGAAAATGTAAAAACAAAACAAAAATAAAACAAAAAACAACACGAGAACAAAAGCCAGCGACGAGGACAATGTCATGCAAGTTCTTCCATTCCCCAAGTCTTTTCTGCTTACTTAAGCTGTGGTAGGTGATGTGGCCGGGATGGGAGCTCAGGGGAAGTCAGGGTGGGTGGGGAGGGGGGCAATTTCATAAGAGGTTTTTGTTGGGAAAGCAACATAGAATACTGTCTTTTGCTCAGAGAAGGAGGGGAGCATTTTGTTTCTTTCTTTTTTCATATTTTGCTTTTGTAATTTACTTACAGTTGCAAGATCCTGAGTGCTTGACTTCAAGCAGCACCCCCATTGAGCAAGCAGCTTGCTTCATGGCACATTCACTGGGATATGTGGTGTTGTCACTGGCACACACTGCCTCATCTGTCCTACTCTCCGGACAGGACTCATCGCACAATGAGCAACGGCCCCGGCCCATCCGAGCATCCCACAGACACTTCTTCCCCGCGCTGCACTGGATGTCCTCACATGACTTGGCCTCTAGGAGAAGAGAGAAGGAAATAAGCAGAGAGGAAATCTTTGATTAAATGGATTATCATGAATGCTTTTCAAGCCGTATCAGATGACTACTGAGTTTTTTGGAGAATTAGAGGGAATAAAATCTAAATCCTGCTTTATAGGATAAGGTCTCATGGTGTGGAACAGAAAGTTTTGTTTTAATTAGCTTTTTAAAGACTACAAGACTTAAATTGACTGCTATCTGGATAGGAATCAATCTGACTCAAAACTTGAAGCATGTCTTCATGGCCCCCAGCACTCCCCTGTTTTGCTTGTTCTCCCTCCCCCTCTCATTCCCTCTTTCCCAAATGGGAAAGTGCTGCCAACATCAGGAAATAATAAGATGTCTATCATTTCTTGAGCAAACACAAGCAACTACCAAACACTCATTCTCTCTAAGACCCCCTCCTCACTGGAATGTTGGCAAAAATGAGCAGTGAATTACTGCAGAGCTGGCCAGAAAGAAAATGCACTCAAACAGTTTTCAGAGTCAATGACTGCTGCACCTCTCTCTCAGGGAGTAAAGTCTCACGCTTTCACGTGTATAGTTGCAGACTTACTGATGCATTTTCCCTCATATGCCACTCCAATAGACCTGCCGAGGAGACAGGTAGCCCTTCTCAGGTGACACGCGCTGGCATAGATGATCCCGTCGTTTCCACACAGGTATTGCTCGGGCGACGTCACCTCGGGGCAAATCCGATTACACGTCACACAATACGCGTTATTTGTCTGGTCTACAACGCACGTGGAGCTGCCGGGGCACAAGACGTCACGGCACGTTTCTGGCGAGACAAAGACATTTAGAGAATTTGTGGAAATGACACGAAATGCAATAAAAATAAGAAAGTACTGGATTTTTTCTCGCTCACTCAGCTTTCAGAAATGTGGTGAAAATGATATTTACTTACTCTTGCATTTTCCCTGGTACTGTACGTCCAGATCGGGGTGACCTTTACATTTAGCTTTCAGCAGTGCGCATTCGTCTTTGTAGGTCTTTCCATCGGAGCCGCAGACAGGTCCTTTCCAGGTGATGTTGGAACAGTCTGGTGCGCACACGCAGCGCGGCTTACTTCTTCTGTTCATCTTGCATCTCTTTCCGGGCCCACAGTCAACATTATCGCAGGTTTCTAAAACAAAAGCTCTGTGTTATGTGATGCTAATGAGGATTTTGTCCTTGTGTGTATTCTGGCGCGTAAAGTGCGGAGTAATGGGACAGTTACGCAAACCAGAACACCAGTTTAATTCATTAACCAAAATGAGTGATTATATGTAATCTGAGAAAACGAAGGGAAATGAGTGCACCTCCACCTTTGCAAGGTATGCAATTGGGAGCTCCGCCATTGAAGATCATCCATCTAAAGAGGGTGCTGTTGGGGACGTCCTCCTCGGTCCAGGACGTCCCCAGTCTTCCACTCCGACAGCACTCCTCCCTGCTCATCCCGGGCATGTAGAGCACCTGGCACCTCCCGTTTTTCCCCTGCTGCAACCAGCAGTTCCCAGCTGTAGACGAAAAACAAAAAAGCTCGAATGCCGCATGTTGAACGTCTAAAAAACCCGCTGACCCAGACTCAATATACACACGCAGCCGTATTATCCGAGACGCTCCCTCCCTCCCCTTTCGCCCTCCCGACAGTATTTTGTCTGATTTTTTGCGAGACTGTTAACACTTGCCTATCCCAACTGTGACTGACAGCCCTTACAATGCAGCCATAACCAAAAAAGTAACAAGAATCTTTGGAGGGGGGTTGTCTTTTATTCCCAGTGTCTGCTTGTTATCACTGGACAGAAACCGGAGCGTCTAGACAGCGTTAAATAGCAGCCAATCTTTCTCCTTTAGAAAACCACGGTCTTTAGGTAACAAGGCTACACACACCACCGTCTCCAACGCCTCACTCACTACATTATCCCAGACACCCACCAGACAATGACTTACTTATTAACAAAACAGCGTAAAGTTTATTTCAGAGATATAAAAATTTAAAACAGTATAGTTTTTCCAGTTCTATGCCACAAAATATCCCTTCCTCCAGACAACAGCAGGATGTTTAAACCGACACAGACACCAACACAATATATCTTCACGAGATAGTGTGCTTCTTATACTGAATGTAGATTTCTGTTTGAAATATATTCACCAAAACTACAAATGATGGGTGCAAAAGTCTGCACGGTCGTTATTTTTTGTCATAACTAAAGATATAAAATTGCAAAAAGCACATTTTTCACACAATGCAGAAAGGCTACGTGCGGGAAATATATAAATAACACGCCCATAAACTCACAGTGGATATTCTGAAGTTTGTTGGAGGATTGACAACAACATCATGGAAAGCTAAACGCTCACACAGTTACAAAAATATGTTCAGGTATTGTGAAAAACTGTCACCAACACGGCGTGGCGACCGTAGTATGTGCGCCTGGTGAGGGCTGCAAAACTTGTCATATAATCTTACTTTGAAGTGTCCCATAGGGCACCTGTTTTCTATACGCTTTACGCAGGCACTGCCTGATGTAGAGAGACTTTTATCAGGAAACTTACTTTGAAAAGTTTCTCGGTGGCAGCAAGTGTAAGACACTCGCGCGTGTGGTTGACAGCAGTGGACGTTTAAAGAGAAAAAAGAAAAAAGAAAAAAAAAAGCGAAAGAGAATAAAAGGAAATTGATGAGAAGAGCTTACCTTGAACTTTTTGATGTTCCATGAGGTGACAAAGCCATAAGAACAAGAGAAAAATGCCCGGGTGAAGGTGGTGTTTCAGCATCCCAAACATGATGGAGAGGCAAAGTGAACCACGTATTTGACACAGGCAGCGCAAAAGTAATCTGCTTAAGGTGGCAGTGTTGAATAAGTGTCAGTCTGAGAATGCAGCCTCTCTTTAAATCTATAAGGGGTCTCGGGTTGACTGTCTCTGGTGGGCGGTCTCCTCTTCTATGGGGGTGGGGAAATTTTTTTCTTACCAAAGTTCTTTCAATCCCAATCAGGTGACATTGTTACAAGCAACTTTCTCTTGCCGCAATAATTAAAGGATATGAAAGTATTTGAAATAAAACACCATACTTAGAGATCAGGCAGCTTTGCAGTGAAAGAAAGGACAAGATGGCAACTGATATGAATATATCAACTGATATGAAATTGTTGTTGTTGTTGTTGTTGTTGTTGTTTAATCAATACTGAAGTTTAATTTCAAACCTTTTGGTACTTCTAGCACATCATTTATTCACTTTCACATGATACCAGTGGAGGAAGGAATGCTTATGGGCTTTACATCCTTCATATACATGGCTTGGATATGTGTCTTTTAATAATAATAATAATAATAATAATAATAATAATAATAATAATGAAGATAATAATAATAATAATAATGTATTATCAGACAGGCCCATAGCAAGCATGCCTTTCCAGGCATACCATCAATCCTTCAAATTAAGGTTACTATTTGGTGATAACTGATATTTTTCCACCAACTGCAGACAAAAGAGCAAATCTTTTTGATGTGAGTTGCCTTTTGGAACATATCCGAGCCCAGACAATAATAGAATTCGTAGTAGTCCGCAGCCGCATTGCTAATGTTAGAACAGACAGTTGTTTGGGTTTCTCTCCCGGGTCAAGCTTTTAAATATAATCAAACCTGTTTCCGAAGAGGCTTCAGACAGAGAAGCAGGGTGTTGCGTTTCATTGAATGAATCACACACACACACACACACACACACGCGCGCGCGCGCGCGCGCGCGCGCGCCCACAGCTCTCCCCTCACAGAAGCTGAACTCCTTCAGAAGTCCTTGCGCGACCTCTTCAGCGGAATTTTGGTTACAGCTTTCCAGAGCAAAGTGTCTGCTGTGCGAATCAGACACCAGGAAATTAATTAACTGACGGTCAGGTAGGAGACACTGTGATCTCTTTCTCTGACTCCAATGAAATACCACATGCTGTGGAGTTTCTCTACATGATACGGTATCTGCCATCAAACCTCTATAATATTTCCACATAGACCAGGCTGTGGTGGGCTGGTCTATGTGACGTCCTGCATTACCTATGTGATCACTGCTATTATAGACAGATCATTACTGTTATAAGCAATGGGCAATATTCATTTTATTACATTCATTAGGATTAGAAGTAATAACAGATGCGCTCAAAGGGGTTTTCCACAATAGCCTACATAGTAGCACTCACAATAAAATGATCAACACAGTCTAATGCAGCTTATAATCATTTAAGAAGACAACACACTTTTCTGACTGCTGGATTTTTAGTGCAAAACAAGTTTTATGACATGCAAAAGAAAAGATCTTGCAGTCCTCTTCATAATGCGCTCCTCTTTGTGCTCCAGTGATGGAATTCTTGCTACAGTATCTCCTTCAAGGATGCAGTCAAATTAAATAAACAAAAACAGTGCCGATACAGAAAATATGGGACCAAAACAAATACTTCCACCATTTTCTGCAGTCCTTATCAGCTATTTGATCATCTCATTGCAAATATTTATAAATGTTTTACCTCATTTTAATCCAGTATCAGTCACCTTCTGCAGAAAACGGTTATCAAAATGATTTATAGCTTGTGTTGACTGTTATCAGAGTAATCACCAGAGCATTATGCAGTTTTACATATTTGGATTAAGACTGAACATTTCAGCCAAGCTTTTCTGAAACATCTTTGAGTAATGAAAATTAATTGAGGTCCCTATAATCAAATAAATATAATCTGTTTGAAGAACACTTTTATGCCTCATACTTAAATGCCACAGATGATTTATGATTTTATCAAGAGAGTAAAGTATCTGGTAATAAAATGTGTGGGGAATCAAGAATTTACATTCATTAATTTAGTGAACATTGCCATTTAGCTGGTTTTTGATAACAAAATTAACAAATGTAGCAACGGTTAAATTTCTATGCTGTATATAAACCTTAGTTGCTGATTTATACATTACTTGTTTGGGAATTTCTAATTGATATTTGAGACAATTGTTCATTTCAACAAATTAATAAAACATTCATCTGATCTTAAATTATGTTCGACAAATCATTCAGTGGCTGGTGTGAATGGTTTGTGAGATCAGTGTCTTTGAAGAGTTGAAGTTTCCAAAACACTTCCCAACATGCAAGTACTCTTCTGTCCTACTGTATCAGCTTTAAAGTGCTGGCTGTGGTCCTGAAGCCATTAATGGCATAAGCAAAGGGACAAGCAGTGCTCAGGCTCTGAGCTGAATTTGGTTTAAACAGGCCCATGAAGCAAATGATTAGTACTGACTGGAATGTTTTGCTACTCTAAATCACTGCCATAAATTATAATAAAAACCCGATTGATTACATACACTCCTGATGTCATGGGGGGAGTTAATTTTCATTTGAAACATAATTTTTGTGTTAAAACCCCAAAAGATTAGGCTGAAATATTGCATGGCTCTATTGACCAAAACATCTATAATCTACTTTGACCACGTGTGTAGAAATCTTTAAGTTTTGAGTTTTTCAAAGATAGAAATGAAAAAATTCAGCATCTTGATTTCACTATGCAGAGTTTATAGTTGAAATGCAGGTAGTGTTCAAGAGTTTACAAAGTGCGAAAAAGGCCAACAGTTATTAAACCATTTGCTATGGCCTGCTGATTTACAAGAACATTGTAGCAATTTGTGAGTAATCACCCCTTTATTAAAATAACTCATTTATTTGGCTAGAACCACCAGTCAACTGCAGGAAACCCTGGAGAAATGAATTTACAAAAGGTATACAAACACTTTCACTGTATCTTATTTCATCAACTCTTTCCACATTGCTCCCTGTACACATATAGACAGAATCCAAAGGCTGTTTCACAACACTGCAGCTCATGAGTAATTGTGAAACAGAGTAGTTCAAGCATTTATCAAATTCTATATATTCCCTCCAACAAGGAGGCTCAAGCCCAAACTCCTAAGAAATATGCTGCTTATTAGAGACAAATAGCATATTCCATTGAGCCAGATCCAACGAAATGTACACTAAAGACTCTGCTGGGTACTGGTGTTGGCTTGCTGAAAAGGAAAACATTCAGAAACACATTCCTAAACAGTCAAGGGACAGACTAACCTAATGGTGGGAGAACCTGACAGTCAAAAATGTGAGAGGAAATTAATTGAGTTTGAGGGGAAACTTCAGTTATACTGGAGCAGTCCAAGTAGGGTTCCCAGCAGGGCCAGAGGAGGGGAGAGGAGAGGAGAGGAGTGGGGTCACAGAAGACAAAACAGGAGAAAAGAAATCCAACTGATATAACTGCTTAATTATGATTGACAATTTGATAAGAGTATTGGGTGTCCAAATCATCAACTAAGTAATGAAAAAAATAAAAGAAAGTCACTGATATGTCATTTGTAACATGCTGCCATCTTATGGCAAAGTAGTGCTAATACATGTTTGGCTGCTAAAGCATTAGATTTGCTCAATCTTTTCTGTAAATAGGAAACATGGGTACAGGCTGAGTGTGTTTAAGGATTAAATTATGCTGGCTGCTGCCTTGCAATCAACAAAAAGCAGTAACTATGATGCCACATCTTACGTACATTTATAAGTACAACCCTTTTTGCTGTGTAGTGTGCAGTATGCAGAGGGATGAGAGTTGAACATTGTGTCCTTTGTTGATTTACGGGATATTGTCCTTTTAACCTCTAAAATAAGGTCTGAAAGAGGAAATCAAGTAAATAAAAAACTTTGTTCAAGATTTACATATGTCGTGGTCAAGCAAAAGTGCTGAAAAGTTGCTGGCATATTCAGCCTTCTTTGCCTCACGTTGTTACTTTTTTGGGGATTTTGGGTCTCTGTGTTGGAAAAAACACAGCCAGCCAATTTGAAAACACCATCTCAGGTCCTGCTATAAATCTGTTATCTAAAAATTAAATATGGAAACCATTCTTTGATTAACTGAGAAAATAAATAGAATAATATACACTTATGCATACATTATTAGCCTTAAACAATTTGATAGTAAACATGTCATACCTGAATAACTGTGACATTAATGGCATCGTACAAATATCATCAATAACAATATAAAATAACACAAATAGCTACTCCCATGACCCATGTTGACCCATGTTGTCGACAATATTTTCATATATAAAAGCAATGAAACCCCATGATTTGATTTTAAAGTATATACAGTACTAACAGAATAATTACATATTTCACTCACTTTGCATGATAGTTATTGTTTCTGTTTTGCATATAAGCTCCCGATATAACAGTCTTATTACAAAAAACAGTCCTGAGTGCCAGAGGTGACAGTGGATCTCAAGGCAGTTGAGTCACTACAGAGTGACTGCCTGCTAAAAAGGTCAATGTTTTGACAAATGCGCTACATTCATTAGTATTTCTAAATGAAAGAGTGATGACCAAAATTTGTCAAAACAAACAGTAATGCATAAACATGATGCTTTTACAGTGTAAAACTCAAGATGGCAACATTGGCATCCAAACTGAGGATATCACCAAAGGCCTAAAAATCACTGCAGTACATAAGGGTGCTAATGTTAGCAAAAAATACAGCTTTTAACAGATACAGTTCAAAGTCAGTGCAAATAGTCAACAAAGCAAAAAATATAGTCTAATAATATTCCTCTGTAAAGTGGACAAAGCATTGAATCCCAGTAACCCGCAAACTAAAGCTCCCATTTCCAACAAAATGCCCAGCTTCCAGTGACTGAGCTGTGGTCTATTCACACTTTACAAGTACTAATGAGAAGTACCTGTAAAAAGAGAAGGCTGTGGGTTTTCTCTTCACAGCACTTCATCGACGTGTGCGTTGCTCTGTGCATCTTCATCCTTCTGAAGCTGCTGATACTTTCTTTTGAAAAACCCAAACTAGAAAGTAAAGTTTGACACAAAAAGTGAATCAAAAGAACACTTGCATAGAATTTTACAAGATGAATTGTCAATTTTAACAATTTTTTCTTATATCCCTCTGCTATATAGTAGATTGGTGATGAATAAATCAAGTTCTTAGAATCACTAAACTTAAAGCTGCAGATTTGCATGAAAACATCCTTACTTATTCATAGGAGGAGGGGGCAGCAGAAATGAAATGCTCATTTTACAAATTTACATCATCCTAAGGTATATAAATGATTTACTGTTGTTCCTCCACATCTTCACATCTTCACACACACACACACACACACACACACACACACACACACACACACACACACACACACACACACACACACACACACAAAAAGTGAAAACAATAGCAAAGAGAGCGCGTTCCTCGACCTGCTGCACATCAAGCACAATCAAGATAAGGACTAAGCTCTGGCTCTGACAAAGAGACCACTTAAACTTCCAAGAAAGCTGCTGTGGCTCTGGAGACTGTCTGACAGTGTCATTAAAAGCAATAGCCCTTGCACAATGACCCCAAGCTTTTGACCCCCATCCCCTTTTCCCACAGATACAGCGTGGTGGTGGAAGGGGAGAGAGGAAACCGACCGCACATCTACTGCTTGGAACAACTACTCCAGGAGGCTGTGAGTATCTATTTCTGGAAATACATGAGGTGTGAAGAGTTGCAAAAGTGAAAGCATTGTGTTCATGTGCAAAGTGAAATATGCTGTGGAGGCTGATGCTCAGTTATCTTGTCATATAAGAGTTCTTTATTCTGCATGTACAGATCATCGATGTGAAGCCTCCATCCGTGCGCTATCTCCCTGAGGGCACCCGCATTGCTGCCTACTGGAGCCAGCAGTACCGCTGTCTTTACCCCGGCACTGTTGTCAACGGTGCGACAACAGCACAGACACCCACCACTTCAATGATAGGATTCATAATCAAGTTACATTGTTGCTGGCAGCACAAGCAAATGTTAAAGATCTTAGCAGAGCTGCACCTTCATTGTAGAGATGTTACTGTTTTGGAAATGGTGAAGGAAACATTCGTTCTTGATGAACATTTTCAGTTTTACTTCAGATCGAAACACGCTATATCAGCTCTTTTAATTTTGTGTCAGGATCTAATCTTTCCTGCTGACCTGTGTATTTTTGTTTCTTCCAAACAGGAAGTTCAGATATTGACGAGAATGATGATCTCATCACGGTGGAGTTTGACGATGGTGACACAGGCCGCATCCCGCTCTCACACATCAGACTGCTGCCACCAGACTACAAGATCCACTGTGAGCATGAAATATGCACACAATACAGTGCGGACAGTTTAGTACCAGAAACATTCAGATTATTCTTAGAGAAAGAGAAGAGGGAGCCTACACACCCTCTCTGGCTCTCATTGTACTTTTACATTTGAATTTTGTCTGTTTTTCCAGTAAAGTGCTCTTATGCAGGTACTACGCTGGTCTTTAAACTGGCATGTGTGAAGCCAGATTTAGGCACCAAACACAGTGAAGAAAACAGGATTTCCAGACAACATGAAGCACATTTCTTTGTAAAAAATGAACATATTTTATGAGCACTGAGCGCTAATCCCCTTGTTTCATTACCATATTAATCTTTGTGGGTACTGCTGTTGATTTCTGCACATTAGACTCTTGTAATAAACATTTTCCTTTCCAAGAGCAAGGTGCTTCCAGCATGCTGATGTTTCTTGAGGGGATGGAGCATGCATGCTCTTCCATAACAGTGTCCAAAACATCTTAGCTCAGTTTAGAGGTTATTGCAGACAACTAACACCAGCTTTCTTTTTTTTTTTCTCCCCTGCGATTTCCTGCATTCATTATTAAAGTGTGAAAAGCATAAAGTTTGAATCCTTCTCTTCTGTCCAGGTGCTGAACCGTCCCCTGCTCTGCTCGTGGCCAGCTGCTCCAGAAGGAGGGTCCGCAAATGCAGTAAAGAGGGTAAAGAGACTGGAACAAAGCCAGAGGAGACCACACCGAAGATCAAGGGAAAACCTGGTCGCAAACCAAAACCCAAACCAGGTGAGCCAAACAAACTGCTGCTTCAGAAGAGATGGATGGGGTTTATCATCGTTCATCGAGAGAGAACGCTTCCAGTTCAACTATATCACATTATTACAAACTGACCAACCGGCTGCTTATTCTAATAGAAAACTTGTGGAATAGTTGGTAGAATTAAGTGAAGTTTAATGAAAATGGCCGAGAATCACAGAAGTTTTCTGCGTTGAGTCATTTCATGACCACTAAACAGCATCTGCTTGCACCCTGAAGCCAAATGTGTCCACATGCATTTTTGCATAGTCATTTAAAACAGTTTTTGTTTATCAGGGATAATAATAGAAATACTTCTGTGTGGTTTCTTTCTCTATTTGTGAGAGAGACCACTTTTGATGAGTCATGTTTTTATAACAACAGAACCAGCAAAAATAGCTCGGGGTTCAGAAGCGTCAGACATCTCTAGTTTGACCATTTGTGTCATCTCTGATGTCAGTTTAATGAATTTACTCAAACTGCTGCTGTGCTATTCTGTGAAGCTCACAGCCTGTAGCTTTAACTGTAATAAAAAGCACAATGCTTGTCCGATTTGCTGACGCTGCCTCCGTTTTGAGTGGGTAAGCAGTTCTTAGATGTAATATTTTCATTTTAGAAACGTTTGCTTGCCGATCTGTCTACCCTGCTCAGCATGAGACGCTGCAGACCACAAAAGTCATGAAGCCACACGATTAAAATGTCCGCATATACAGAGTAAAGCAGGAAATAAAATTACATTTCTATTGTTTTCCCTTTTTTTTCCCCACAGAGAGCTCCATGAACTCAGATGGTCGGGAGAAAGCTGATCCTTCACCTCCCTCCACCCAGCCCGCTGAAAGACCCCAGGCTCCAGCCAAGCCAGCCCAGGAAAGAACCTCCTCTGTGCAGAAACTGGCTCAAGAGAAACCCCGCCCTGCATCCCGGCCAACACTGGGAACCCAGACAAAACCAGGCCGCAAGAGCTCTGCTGCATCCCCAACAAGTAGCCCTACGCTTTCCAGTCCAGTGCCCAGGAAGAGCAGTCCGGCACAGCCTCCAGCTTCTAAAGCAGCCCGTGCTCTCCCTCCCTCGCTCTACCCCTCCACCTATGGTAAGGTCCTGACTGTGGATCTGTACAGCGAGCCAAACCTCAGCTCCTACAACAGCCAGCGCAGAGAGAGGGAGCATAACAGCACTGTCAGTCCCACTGCTAACAGGCCCATGTCCAGGCCCAGTATAACAGCTTCATCTACTTCATCCAAGCCTACTGTGTCGTCCACACCCAGACCTACTTCTGGTTCCTCACCCAAAACCAAACCCTCTTCAGACCACCACGGCAGCTCTAGACCCAGTCTCAGCTCTGGACTCATGCCCAGCCCCATCTCTAGGCTGTCAATGGGCAAAGCCAGCTCTTCTCTGACTCCCAGACCTTCATCGTCATCATCATCATCATCATCATCATCATCATCTTCAATATCATCATCCTTGGCCCCCAGACCTAAAATCAAGATGCCATCGGACCAGCTGTCGTCCAGGCCGAGCTCCATCTCCAGGCCTAAGGCCAGCCCTGGGCAGAGTGATGTGAGGAGGAAGTCCCTCTCCGCAGAGCCCCTCGTGAAGCTCGACCATGAAGGCGTCACGTCCCCTAAAACCAAGAAGACAAAGGCTCTGATGTTGCTAGAAGGTCGTGGAGTTAGGCGAGACCACACACCCATTAGCACAGCCACAGCCAATCAGAAACTACTAAAGGCTAAAGTGAGAGCTCCAGGTAGTGAGACTGGTGTGCCAGACAAGGACTCAGCCTACAAAGCCCCAATGCTGGCTAAAGAGAATGCAGAAAGTCGTGGAGGTAAAGGACAGGAGATGGACACAAGAGAGGAGAAAGGTAAAAAGGAGGAGAGAAAGGAGGTGGAGAAGAGGGAGGAGAGAAAGGAGGTGGAGAAGAGGGAGGAGAGAAAGGAGGTGGAGAAGAGGGAGGAGAGAAAGGAGGTGGAGAAGGTGGAGAAGAGGGAGGAGAGAAAGGAGGTAGAGAAGAGGGAGGAGAGAAAGATGAAAGAGGAGTCTCAGAGCAGCAGCAGCTCAGAGTCAGAGGAAGAAGGAGAGAAAGGGAAAATGAAGAAGAAGAAATGCACCTCAAGCTGCTCTTCTTCGTCTTCGTCCTGCTCTGGTTCTTCCTCATCTTCTTCCTCATCGTCATCTTCGTCATCATCTTCGTCGACTGACGACTCCTCCTGCAGCTCAGATGAAGAGAGGACTCCTACACCTCCACCAGCCCCAGTCCAGAAGCCTCTGGCACAAGATAGACCTAAAGAGGAAGCAAAAGAAGAGGAGGAGGAGGTAAAGAAGGAGGTTGAGGTAAAAATGGAGGAGGAAGAACTGTCTCCACCACCACAATCTCCCTCCTCTTCAACCTCTCAAACTGCTGCTGCTCCTGCTTCTGCTAAACCTGCTAAGCCAGCCACTGGAAAGGGCTCTGGGCAAAGGGGTCGTCCTCCAAAACCAAAGCCCAGTGGAGGAGAGGGGAAAGCGGGGAGGCCAAAGAGGAGAGAGGGTGTCCATCTTCCCACAACTAAGGAGCTGGCTAAACGTCAGAGGCTTCCTAGTGTGGAGAACAGGCCCAAAATTTCCGCTTTTCTTCCTGCACGACAGCTTTGGAAGTGGTTTGGGAAACCCACTCAGGTGAGGAGAAAAATCTTTTACTAACAGGAAAAAAAATCAACCAAACGCATTCATGCAGATATTGCTTCTTTCACTCTGTGACCAGCATGTCCTTTTCTGGCTCCTCCAGAGACGCGGTATGAAGGGCAAGGCTAAGAAGCTCTTCTATAAAGCCATTGTGCGCGGCAGAGAAATGATCCGCATCGGGGACTGTGCAGTGTTCCTGTCCGCTGGCCGCCCCAACCTGCCCTTCATTGGCCGCATCCAGAGCATGTGGGAGTCCTGGGGCAGCAACATGGTGGTCAGGGTGAACTGGTTCTATCATCCAGAGGAGACAAATCCTGGAAAGAAACTCACAGACAAGAAGGTAGAAATTTCTGCTTAACATTGATCAAATAAAGGTTTATAAAGAAATACATGATTAATGTATTATACCGTTTTTTTTTTTTTATAGAGGTTTAAGAAAAGTGTTAGTTTTTGAGGAGCTTCAGGCTTTGTTTCCTAAATGTAAGATTGCTTCCTCTGCAGAACTGGGATCAGATATGTGGTCAGTCTTTACCAGCAGCTCTGCACTCTTCCATCCAGAGGAAAGACTTTATGGAGGTGAGAAGAAAATAGATTCTCTGAACTTCAGGTGTCATATTCTAGTGCTTCTTATTCCAGTATAGAAAAACTACGGTGGCCCTGAGAGGTCAAACGCACTGCGAGGTAAGAAAACACCAGCAAATATAAAAATGCAACAAAAGCACACAAAACACAATGGAAGTGTTTCTGGGGACACGAGAATGTGACGGACTGCTGTTGTTTTCTAAAGTTGCAGTGCGTTTGACCTCTCAGGACCACTGTAAAAAACTGACAAAATGTACTTAAATGGAGTCTCAGACCAGGAGAAATGTATCCGAATACAGCCATAAATTATACTATTAGTTGGAAAAGTAAACCTTCACACTATATGTTCCTTCTCATTTGTAATCAAAAACAAAAGTTTTTTTTAATTGTTTTAACTCCTTGGTTTCCCTGTTATTTGGTCTTACTACATGTTTTCTGAGCTAGACTGAAAGCACCAGCCTTTAGCTAGCTACCTAGCTGAAACACATTTTCACTGCAAAACGTTATTAGCCAGAGCGTAAGGTCTAACATCAGCTGTAAGTCCAAAGCTCTTCCAGTTTAACTGGCATGCTAACACTAACTTATTCTGCTACCTCACGGTACTTGAGGCATCAATAATCGTTAAACAAGACAAAATAAAACAGCACTAGAAAGTAAAGTAAAGTTATATAATTGTCACTGTCGCAGCAGATGGCTGCCCCTCCCTGAGCCTGGTTCTGCTTAAGGGTTCTTCCTGTTAAAAGGGAGTTTTTTCTTTCCACTGTCGCCAAGTACTTGCTAGTAGGCTCTTTACCTTAGAATATAAAGCACCTTGAGGTGACTTGTTCTGATTTGGCGCTATATAAATTGAATTGAATTAGAAGGGAAGGGAAATCATATAACTGTAAAAGTTTACTTAAGAGCTTAAGAGGGGCACACAGAGTCCTTTCATCATAAATTCTTTTTTTTTTTAACCCCAAACTCATTAATGCTAAAATGATGATAGTTAGAATTTTTTTTCTTTCATGAAAATATTGTATTTGTCCAATAACTCCTGTTTTCTTCATAGTATTTTCAATTTTAGATATTTTAGATAGGATGTAAATGATTTTTATTATTTACCATGTATATACACCATTCCAAGTACTTCTTATAGTGTTGTCTTGTCTGATGAATTTTGACTACAAAAGCAGCTGCAGTTCTAGAGTAAAAAGCCTGTGTCTCTGTCACAGCGCGCCCTCTACCAGTCGTCTCACAGTGACGAGAACGACGTGCAGACGGTCAGTCACAAGTGCCTGGTGGTGAGCGTGGAGGAGTATGAGCAGATGACCCACACTCGCCGCTACGCCGACAGCGAGGACCTCTACTACCTGGCGGGCACCTACGAACCCACCACAGGCATGATCTTCAACACAAATGGAGTTCCAGTCATCTGCTAAAAAAGAAAAGAAAAGAGAAAATTGTGACCCCGGCTTACTTTGGACCTCACTAGGAAAGGAGTCAGGCCCAACCTGTCAAATCACTGATTTTCATTCACGGTTGATCTTTTCACAGACTTGATGAGTCGAACTGCTCTGATACACTTCAAAAAAAGAAAGACAAAGTAGACCGTCATGAACAGCTACTACTACAGAGACGGGAGACACTATATGGACAGTATTAAAAGAAACGCGTCTCTTTAAACATTTGCACACACAAACGTCATGAACACGTTCTGTTTTGCTTGTTGTGTTCATGGGAAAGTTTTTTGAACACGCATGAACACTTTGGTCTCCTTTTACAAGTAAATGTACCCTGTCTAAAGAGACACATGTACACTCACACATGCACAAACACAATGTAAATATAGACGCCATGTAACACAGTTATATAGAGGACAATATGAGTGTTTTTATTTTCATGTAATAGATTTATGTCCGAGTACTTTTTTCTAAAGAGGTAAACAGTCGAGAAGCTTTAATGAACTGTGAATGATGATACAGGAGAGAGAGAGGCCTGTTTCAGTCTGTCCACGCTCCACCCCCCACCCCGGTTCCCAAACCTGCCCCCACACGCTCTGGCAGGACGGACAGACGGACGCCGCTGGTGTGACGTTGTGATTATGTTGCCGTGGTGATGTTACAGTCATGTTACAGTTATATAAATGTATCTACAGAACAGCAGGAGCGACAGACAAAGAGAGAAGGAGACGCACAGAAAGAGAGAGGTAGACTCCTTACCAGAGAGCACTTAAAAAAAAAAAAAAAAAACACTTAAAAATCTATCCTCCTTTAATTTAAGGCCCCCCTCCCACACAATTCCCCTTGACAATCCTAAGCCCGAGTGCTTCTAAAAACTTCCTGCTCCCTTAGAGACTCAGGCTAAAGAGAGAGGAAAGAATCTTGTACTATTAAAAGCACTTCTCATTTTCATCTTTGAGTTCCTTATTTTAAAGGAGGGGGAGAGAAAATCCACCCCGAAAACATTCAAACACTAGGAAACAAAACAAGCTGCTGTGGATGTGTGCTGCATTTTGTTGTTTGCCCATTTTGTTCCAACGCTTGGAGGAGAAGTGGATCCCAGAGGAGGCGCAGACATGAGATGTGGTGCCTTAAAGGCCTGTCTGGGGGGGGAGAAGCATCCTGGGAAATGTAGGCCATCTTTTTTTTTAACAAACAAAATGGGTAACCAAGAAAAAATAAACCACAATACTTGATCACAAAGTATATCTTTGAATGCACTGAATAATACAAGCTGATGTATTAACAGTGCAGGACTTCCAGTGGGTGGATTTTTTTTTTGTTTCCTCCTCCTTTTTTTTTTAGGGTTGTAAACGCTGCAGTTGGTCCAAGAAGCATCAAGGTCACAGCTCTGATATTCACCACGAAGCTGCCAGCACTTGTTAGATCAACATAATTCAGTTTTAACACTCCTCTTCCACAGTCTGCAGTGTTTGCAACCTCCAAATGTCCTGTGCTTGGATGTATTTTTTTTCTTTTTCTTCTGCTGTTTTATGGATGTTCATCTTTTTAGTCTTTTTAATCACATTTTGCCCTCCAAGCAATCATCTTTAACAAGAGTGCACTTTTGAATGAGCTCCGCTGCAGAGGAGACTCTGTGACTGGGAGTCT